>JAGFPH010003509.1:45369-58138 GCA_018207615.1 Philaenus spumarius
GACTACCTAAAGTTCACAAACCTAACGTAGGCCTACCCATCAGACCACTAGTTAATTTTATTTCTGCAACCGGATATAATATTTCAAAAACACTCGACATGATCTTAAGAAAGCATTTCGTGTTCGAGACAAACCATAGCCTAATTAATAGCCTACACCTAATTGACAATATAAAATCCACAAAAATCTTACCCGGCCCCAAACTGGAATCATTTTATATTGTAAATCTGTACACTAATATCCCAATAAAGACTCTGGACGTCATAAGTAAAAACCTTAATACTAAATCTAACCTAACCCAAAAACACAAACGAACTTCTCCATCTTCTTAACATAGTGTTACACCAAAACTACTTCAGCTTCAACAACGAATACTTTAATCAACACGGTTGCTGGCAATGGGCTTCCCCTTGTCAAGTTTCTTATCTGAAATATTTCTCAACTATATTGAAAACAATCATATATTTTCTGAGTCGAACTAATATATAAATACATTAACATTTTACTACAGGTATGTGGATGATATCATCATTTTATTCAGCGGCACTGCTAGATAATTTAAACTTCTCAAAAACGACTTAAACGGTATACACCCTAATGTGAAATTCACACTGGAAATAGAAACTGGAAACACACTAAACTACCTGGACCTAACTATTAAAAAATGCGACAGCCAACTATCATTCAGCATAGACAGAAAACTTACATCTACCGACCTGACGATACACGCATCCTCTCACCATCCTTATTCACAAAAAAATGGCAGCCTATAATAGCTTCATACACCGTCTCTTAACTGTACTATTGCAGCAAAAAGAATACAACCAAGAACTTAACATAATCAAACACATAGCCGTTGCTAACGGTTTTAAAAGTTCAATCGTTAAAAAACTTATGAAAAGAACAAGTCCCCAAAATCAACGAATAAACAAAAGGTAAAGTATATGTCATGCGAATTCGGCAATAAATTGAGTTATACGTTAAAGAAAGAAATGAGCATAAATAACATCAAAGTCACATTTAGAACTGGCAACAGACTCGAGTCTAAACTAAAACCCCCTAACCAAGACTTGAGAGACAAAACAGAAAAAACCGGAATATACAAAATAACTTGCGACGATTGCCCAATTTTTTACATCTGCCAAACGGGGCACCCTTTCAAAAAACGTTTCAAGGAACATTTACCATCAACAAAGGGAAAACCCAAGAAATCGAAATATGCTGAACTCCTCATCGATAGTTGCCACAGTTACTCAAACATCGACAGTAATATGGGCATATTGCACATATGTAGTAAGAGACGATACATGAGTGCCTTGGAGGAGTTAGAAATTTACAAAGCGTTCAAACAACAACCTAATAATATGCTAAATGAACAACTATCGTTCTCCTCCAATACGCTATTCGACAGCGTCATCAAAATGAATCAATAGGAACCGTTTAATCAAAGTTAGATAACGAGATAAGAATAAATAGCCAGTCGCGATCGTGGAATATTTTAATTTTGTGATCGTGTGAACGTAAATGTGTGTAAAAGTGTTATGTTGTGTTATGTGTTGTTACGTATGCACTGTGTATGTTTTATTGACAAGCTCCATATGGAACGATTTTAATAAAAACTAAAATAATTTATATGATCTGAAGATGGACCCACGAAGTCCGAAACTGCAGTAATCTGTAAATTAACGAAAGGATTAATTGACGTACCGGAAAAAAAAGGTAATTTATTTATTTATATTTTTCTTCTATCTGTACTCTCACGCCACCTATTGGGGTGTGTGCTCCTGAACTCGGGTGTTCAGAAAATACAGAAAATAAACAGAAAATCAAAATTTTAAATAATCTAGATTGATTTAAATTTAAATATATTCGAAAAGTCGGTTCTCTTTAACTGTTACAGGGTTTAAATGATTAGACGCCAACGTGAAATTTAAAACTTGTCTTTAATAACCTCTAAATCAAGTAATGAATGTTACATCAATTAATGAAGACATTGTAAGTAAACTTCTCCTCATTCATCTTGCTTTAACCTCAGCGTCAGACAATATTACATTACATTCATCACAGCTTTGAAGTTTTGGGGCTCGTCTTATTTGATTTCTATATACTATTAAATTTTTTAAATCGAATTCACCAACTATTGCCCCCACCCCCAAAAAAAAAATAGGTTGTTAAAAAAGAAATATTTCTTTCTGTTGTGTTTTGTGTCCGAAGCAAACAAAAAGAACATTTGTTTATTAATTGAAAGAAACACTTAGATAAGTAAAGAGAGTGATGGTTACAGGGAGTAAAATCCTTTTTACGATTTAGCGAAGGAATTGTCAGATGGGAAACATGGATAAAAAGTTAAAGTAAATCTTTCATATTTCAACTCACCTGACTAATAAATAATTCCTTCTTATGGGAAATATATAATACTAAGAAACATTATCTGTAATATTTTATTTCCATAGTTAGTATGTTGTAAGAGAACCCGTTTTTTTTAGTTAATTTATTGGATTTACAGAAAACTAAATATGTTTAAAAAAATGTATAAACTAGTTTTTTAGTTTTTAGGACGCACAGATTTTAAAATGTATTACAAATTTGTTTTAAGGGAAATAATACTCCACCTGATATACCTCTGAAATCTAGTGAGGATACTTTCAGGGAAAAGGTGTAAATAAACCCAAAAATCACATTTAACGTAAAGTTATAAGTGGACCATTAAAATTAAAATTTAAGAAGCTCTAATATTTATAAAAAAACGGTGTTTGTTTCTATTTAGTTTAATTATTTTAGGCCGGTATAATTTTGTACAATTCAAATGTTGAGAGTGGGAAGATATTGATGGCACTCACGAACTATATTACACTATATCAACTCGTCTAACTATCGCTAACTTAAACTAGGACACCAATACAACTTTGTCCCATTGCAGTAATTTGGGTTACCACTGAATAGTAATTTCAGATCAAGTCATGCTCTGTGTGACTTCAAAGAAAATACTGTCAGTTAATATTCCAGATTAGTTATTATGTAATCAAATTGTATGCAATACATAACTTGTTCTGCAGTTATATGCTTCCAAGTATATACGTAGGTATAATTATACCTTCTTTTTAACTTTTATTTTATGAACTGTTTAAATAAATTAAAATCCTTAAATAAACGCAGCTCATATTTCGGAAAATCTATATCCACATAAGGTTGCTGAAGTGAATGTACCGATTTAACTGTACCAATCTGCAATTCCATGAAATTTTGTAACGTTAGAAAAATAAGACAATGATACCTAAAGTTTATAGAGTTTCAAATTGTGTAATGAAGCTAAAAGTTGATGAATTTCTAGAAGATTATACAATTCATACATAATATGTTGTTAAACATACAGAGTGTTTATAAAGTCGATTTAACCCCATTCAATATTTTTGTTACTGAAAATAAGTTAACAAAACTTTATATATTATACAGGGTGTTTCCGAAATACACAGAAAAACTTTGGGATATTGTTCCTGATGTCCGTTTTCCGTCTGTCTGTACGTATTTTTTACATGACTGATCATAACTTTTATATTACTAGAGGTACCAACTTCAAACTTGGTACACGTATGGTGGCTGATAGGAACTATCTTTATGCGGAGTATCAAGTTTCTACTTCGTACCATTTCAAAATGGCGGCCGTTTTTAGTTTTTAAAGCTTAATATCTCAAAATCCGTAAGTTTAAAAAAATCTGATTTTTTTTAAATCGAGGTGTCATTACATTTGTTATAACATTTACAAAAAAATTACCCATAGAAAATATTTGTTAAATTTAACGGTTTTGGAGTTGTTGTTTAACGAATAATTAAAATGACCGCCACCTTGAAACGGTCAAGGTTAGAAAACCAAAACGTCATAGGCAAAAAGAAAATTAATTTTCCTCCATTGTTTGTGTTATGACCCTATTAAAATTGTACATTTCCTTAAAGGAAATTAAATTTCGCAACATTTTGTGTCTTGTAGATTTTTTTTTAAACTTACGGATTTTGAGATATTAAGCTTTAAAAACTAAAAACGGCCACCATTTTGAAATGGTAAAGTAGAAACTTGATACTCCACACAAAGATAGGTCCTATTAGCCAACATGCGTGTACCAAGTTTGAAGTTGGTACCTACCTCTAGTAGTATAAAAGTTATGATCTGTCATGTAAAAAATACGTACAGACCGACAGACGGAAAACGGATCGAGATAGGCTATTTACTTATATGAAATTTGTTTTGTTTGTTTTGACATCGGGAACAATATCCCAAAGTTTTTCGGTGTATTTCGGAAACACCCTGTACTATAGTGCTGCATAACATTAAAACATGTTTTTCATATCAGCTGACCCTATATTATTTTGGGGGTCACAAGAGGTTTAACAATTTCAAATGCAAATTTAGGTCATGTACGCACCTGTAAAGCATATTAATACAGAAACGGAATGGCTCAAACAGAGCTTCGTTTCAATATAATGAACAAAGTTCTTGAAAATTGTATTTTTATTATAAAATCAAAGCCGTTTATTAATTTGTTAATACTATGAATACGTAGGTTGTTAAGGTTAAATGTAACACATCTTACAAAAAGAAACTGTAAACAAATGCAATATGGTACCACTAATTCGTCTGAGTTCCTATGTGTATTTAAAAAACGTTGGAAAAATAATGTTTATAAAAACCAGAATTGCAATCCTTGACCGTTGCACCTAACTTTTTCTACTGTACGAGTAACACTTTTCATGTACTGCTAAGATATCAACAACTCTCTCATTTTATTCCTAATATTTGTTGAGATAGCACTCAGTTCTGACTGTGCTACAAAAGAGTTGGGCATTTGCTATACTGTATTAGTTTATAGAAAATGTCTTTTAAATGTAACTAAAATGCCAAAAATTTAAAATTCCATTTGCATTTTTTGAATCTTGTTACAAAAACATTGATGAAATAACCTTTATTAAACAAAACGGTATCCTCAATGACTTACTTATTCATAACATAAAATTAACAAATTAATAACCTGCTTTGATTGTATAGTACAAATAAAATTTTCTACAACTTTGTCCATTACTTTGAAGCGAATCACGATAGTTTGTGCCATTCACTTTCTCTTTTAATAAGTTTTACAACAGTGTATTACATTACAACAGTGACCTACCTATACATTTTAAATTGTTAGCCCCTTCCTTCAACCCCTCCCAAATCCCCAAAAAATCGTAGGGGGTCAGACGTGTCAAAAATTTGTCCTGTTATGCAACACATGCTATACACAAAGTTTTATTTCCTTATTTGAGTAACAAACATAATGAATGGTACTTTATGAACAATCTGTATATACAATATAACAATATAAGTAGATGTATATATTTATAACTTCACAACATTTATAATTATTGCTAGTTTGTAGTAACTTTTCAACTATAGAAAATACTTTGATTGTTAATGTTTTATTTTATTGTTTTTATCTCGATTGAACTTTAAAACACCTCTCCGACGCCAAGGTTATTTAAACCAACTGAACAAACTTCATCTCGAGTATAAATTTAACAATAACACAGCACACTCTATGACATAACTTTAAATCAACATATAGTTCCAAACTTACATTGTTATTTTAATTAAAACATCTACTCCAGTAATAACGTTCATCTAACCGAGAAAAAGACGTTAAAATAGATCATTGAGATAATTACGTTCATCATTGTGAAAATTACAAACACACGTTTGTAAAAAAAATATATAATAATATTTTACATTAATAAATTCTTTAAATGCTAACAGTTTAAACCAATTTTAAATAGTTCCTTTGGTATATGAATAATGTTATTAATTGTTTTTCAAATAACAGACAATTTAAAGTTTGAAGTTGCTGTCAATTCATAATATGTTACTTTTGAACTAGTTTATATATTTACCTTTTGAAGAGGTCTACATGTTTTTAGTTGGTATACAATTTAAATTTTTAAACTAATGTCCAAATTTAACTTTCTTAGGCCTATTTCAAGTTCAAAAATTTGATTGGATTATTTTATAAATTTATAAATACACAATATATAATATACTGCATTAAAAATGTATCTTATAAATTTGTTTCCTCAACTTTTTGGAACTGGAAGAAAAATTTAATAAATTCTTCATTTGAGTGAAATACTTCAAGTGTCAACAAATGTTAATGTACTATAATTCCGACGAAACTATAGTTATACTCAGAAAAATAAATGTATTTCAGGTGAATTGACTGTAATATGCAAAATAAAATGGCGTTAATAGAATAGTTTTAATTTGATAACAAATATTATAGATAATATTGTTAGAGTTATATTTTTTTTAATTTTAATAATATGAAAAAGGAGTTAGAGTAATTATAAATAATACTCACAGTCCAAGAGGAGTTTTCACCCATTTTCGAATAATAAATCATTCTGATGCAATAATGGAAAGCGAAGAGAGTTAAAGTGAGACAGATGGATAAAGTTTTCTACATTATCTTCTCTATTTTTAGTAAAGTTTTGAATAAATAATATGAACACTTGAGGACATTTTGTACCTGTCATTATAGAACCAAATGTTCGTGTATAATTATTAGTAACTTACATTAAATTGTTAATAATATCGAAGGACTAATTGTAAAACTGAAGTTCCACAAATACAAATCCTTTTTAATTTTTTGTTTCATTATCTGAACAGAATATAGGTATAGAGTTTATTTTTAACTATTTTCACGATTTGCAAAAACTTTGATTCATCGGCTGGTGGTACAATGAATGGTTAATTAGATAGTGGTACAATTTTAAAGACATTGTAATCTTACGTTTGACAACAACCAGGTATGATTAAATAAAATATTTTGAATTAATTATAAGTTTACAACGAAAATACATATTTGCCTATACACAACTGGACAAAGTAAGTGAAATTCATATTCTTGTGTATTTCAGATGTATTCCTTTTCCATTATTTTTCTTTTTATTTATATTTCCATTTAAATTTATATGAAAGAATCGAAGGGCTGAGGTTAAGCTTCTGTAACTTGTAAGTGAACTATTAAAAAAATATGATTGAAAAAATAGATATATCTTTTAAAATATAATAAATACAAAAAAGAGCGAAAAATAAAAGTAACAGAAAATAAAGGAAGTACAAGCATAAAATTTGAATTATACTTTATCATAGTTGTTTGTTGAATTATTGTAGCTACTCAGCTGTTATTAATCTGATTTACCATTTCTACAGAATATTGTCAATGCTAGTATACCTACCTCTCCGACCTACGAATGAACCAGCAAATAAATGTTTAAAATCGCCAGAAACTAATTTATAAAACTACGTTACCACAACTACAAAGACCTGACTTGTAAAATTTACCATTAAAACTTTTGGTTTATGATTGCTTAAAAATTAAGTAGAAAATTCAGTTTAAAATACTTTTCACATAGGTTAATTTTTGTTATAGTAATAAAATAGATGGCTATAGGCTGTCATATGTTTGATTCTGTTTGCAAGTTAAATGTATTAAATTGGAACTAATAATTGCATCTTAATAGTTTTAATGTACAATATTAGTCTAATTGTTGTTCACTTATCTACGTATTTGATAAGATATAACTCACTAAATACTATGGTAGCCTTTATGTAGCATAGCCTTTTTGTAAAAATCTAAATTTGAAACATTCAGCTCTCTATATATTGGTATTTACCTGTACTTTGCTGATGAAGTACTACAAATCTCTGGTATAATAGTACATGTGAGATAAAACAGATGATTATTAATTGTAATAACGCTGGAAATCTTCCAACAGCTAAGCTATGTAAATGTAAATATAAAATTTCTTTTCTTAAGACTGTAATTGTTCACCGAAGAATTTCCCTGAAGATGAGAGATAAAACCAATGACTTTCTCGTTCAATATAGCATATAAAAATAAATTTTAATAACTTAAAAAACCAACAAGATACAGGTTTTTGGCTTACAATTTAAAATACTACTGATTTTATGATTACATGATTTTTAAAGATACTAATAAAGGGTTGCTTAAGTAAAATCTGTTTAAATAAATCTTCTGAATTGCAATATAATACACTTTATAATTAATACTTTTGTTACATGTGAAAAAATCCAACAAATAGCTATGTCATATGTTTTAAATGTGAAACCAGTCATATGTACTTCAAAACCAGTCACATCAAATGTGTATAAAAATAGGTCTATGAATGCTTAAACAAATAAAATTTACAGTCACATTGTTGATTGTGACAAATATACAAGCCATACAAATGAAATCTTCCAGTATGACATTGTTGGTATGTTGATGCTAGGGAAACAAATTGAAAACCTTTTTGTAAGTTAATTTCTTACAACTTTTGACTTAAAGTTGCTTTTTCCGAAAGTTCATATTTTTAATATTTAGGTACATTTTTCTCAGAAACCATAAGATATACCACCAAACAAACAAAACTACTGTACTTTTCATGTTATTCTACACATTTTAACATAATATTTTATTAAAATAATAATTAATTAATTATAAGTGTTGAAAAGCAATGAAAATTTAAGGTCAAAAAACACGTTTTACTAAAAAAATTATAAAACTCCTAAATAATTCAATTTGAAAATTTCCCTGTGTAAAGTTCAAAGAAATACCTACTTATTAGACACACAAAAATAAAGACGTGCCTTGTATCGTTTCAGAGAAAAATATACATACATTTAAAAAGATTTAACATTGCTTAGATAGGCTGATGACCTCCGTTCCAAGCTATATTGTTTTTTATAAGTTTGAACGTGTATTTTACAGTGATTTAACCCGACCACATAATGTAGTGAATAAATCGTAACCCTTTCTGAATCGGGTTGAAAATATAAAGCAGAGTTTAATGTAAACATATTGGCAACGTCAATGGTTTACCTCTAATGTAAGACCATCTTGGGATTCGAGTTATAAAAACATGTTTAACTTATTTCCTTGAAATGTTCCACTAGAATACAAAGATTTTGTTACACGAATTATTGAAGTAGTAGAGTTTAGATTAGTTTTTAGTTATAAACTAATAACGACAAAAGAAATGAAATTACTTCAAATACCTAAATAACACATTGGCTCTTATTTTTAAACATTTAAATATTAATTAAATGCTATAATCTTAGAAGTCTATTAAATAATAACCCGAAGTTTAAAGTAAACGTTAATTAGGTACCTTTGTTATCCTCATCAACTAAGGTAAGGGATGCAGATAAATGTAAAGGATTTCAAACTTACAATCATTAAAAGTTTATGGAGTTTGAAAACTATTACTAATAGTATATTCCTCGCTATATTTCCACTAATTATGTCACCAAAATAGAAAATACTAAATTAATTAAATTCCAAAATGTTCATACTGTTAATGTTGGATATAAAAAGTACAAGAATTTGTACATACAACAAATAATATTTAAATTTGTTCTTAGAAATACCACTATAATTTTAACATAAAATGTGCATGACAACTAGATTCATATAGTAATGTGGTCAATAACGTTCTAAACAATCTTACTAGTTTTGCGTTACATGTTCTGAAAATGGCTTTTTAAACTAAACAAAATAGAGATTCATAAGAATTTTGATCAGCCAGGAAAATACCACGTCCATATATTCTTCTTCTTGGAAGGCTGAATAAATAACTGTATTCCCTTTTATAATTAATCTATTTCCCCTCTTTGTCTAAAATATAAATTTTTTGCTCATACTCCGATTGAATTAAGTGGAAGCTAAATTATTCTACAAAGTTTGCAAGTGCCACTATCAGATTACTTACTGCTATCAAAATTAAAGCCAAGAACTACGATTTCTATCTACAGCTGTTCCATAGAATAATGAAATAAAATAAATTTGCACACTCAGCAAAGTTCCTTTTGTTTGAATACTTGATCCAAATTTCAGGAATTATTTGTTCTAGAAAACCACTTTATTTTAAATATATTTCCAAACATTCTGTCTGCATATTTTTAAATACTAAACAAATATGTTTTTATTTAACCAAATTTAGTATCAATTCTAAAGGGAAACTTTACAAAAATCCATCTGAATGTTGTTTATAAAATTCTATATATGACAGTTTTCAAAAACATTATCATCATACGTAAACATAATAATTATTTTAAACGAAAATAACAAAATGCTGAAACAAATATACAACAAATCTATCACATTATAAACTAATATTATTATTGAAAATAGTCATTGAAGTTTCAAGTAATATCATAAAGTAATTAATGGCGAAATTCCTTCCTTAATTTACCTAACAAACCAATAAGTATTAGTATGATATAAATAGAACTTCTGTATTTTAATCTTATTACAATTGAATCGGGGTAAATACTGCAGTTTTTAATTTTATCGTAATCATAACGATGTAATGGTATTAAACTATAAATAAATTTTATGATTTTAATACAAAGAGTTTATAGTTTGACATACTTTACATCATGTAGTACAATATAAACAATTATTATTAAACGTGTTTATGATGATGCAGGTGATTGTTTTCTCTCCTTATATATGTTACGTCGTGAGTCAGCAGAATACGGAGAGAAGAGGCAATATTTCACCCAACGAAATCAACTTCAAGTAAAAATGTTTGGAGGAGAATATGGTTTTGGACCCGGATAAGGGGACAAAAGTGTCAAAATTGAGCTCACAGGCTTTAAAACTTCTCTTCTTATAAAATTACCTGAAAAATTCTACATTAACAAAGGAACTTTTTTTTTTAGAATGAAACTTATAAATAATCTGGCTTTTGAGAGATCACAAGGTAATATATATTCACTCAGATTAACATCAAATTTCCACTTAACCACAAATAACTAAGACGAGATCTAAAAATAACTGAGTTTAATTTCAAACTTACCATAACTAAACACGTTGATTAAAATTTGTTCAGTTCTTGGTTGGAAAAAATACTGCTTAGTTTGATTACTAATTGGATAAACAAGACATTATCATTTATTTTCTATAAAATAGTCAGCTTAATTTAAAGTTAAACCCAAGTTTTTGTATTAAATTTTATATTTTTGATTGTTTCATTAAAAAATCTCGTATTCTTGAACATACCTGATAATAACGAGCTGAGAGTTCAGTACTTCCAGACATCAGAAAGTGTTACCAAACCATTATAAATAAAACCATGCAGCAGATAGTCAACTAGGCAATAGATTTTCTTAAGTTATCTACGCTTTAAACCAAACTTACCTGAGAAGATAAGCTAGATAGCCACCACACTACCAGATAACAACTAAAATAAACCTCCCTTGTTATCGGGGTAAAAACTTGTCGAGGGCAGGTTGTATGCCAAATTGCAATTGAAATCCCTTAACATTTTACTACTTCGGTCAGAATCAACTTGTAAAAACTAACAATTTATTTTAAAATTGATGCACGTCAAAGGTAAAAGCTAGCAACTTGTAAAACGAAGGTATTCTGAGCCACATAGCAGTCACCGAAACATATTAATTTTGTTTCATCGTAGTTTTCAAGAGCTTTTATAAACTTACTGCCAGTCGCTCTGTAAACTTTAAAGTGTAGCTCAGTAAATTAAAGATACGTCGTGTGGGATCTATAAATTAATAACAAGCTTAAGTTGTAATGACACGACCATTCTAATAATATAAAAGTTGGAAATTGTTTTCAAACTTGATTGCTTTTAAATAAAAGAAAACAAAATTATTGATCAGGAAAATAAATACAATTAATAATATGAACTTAATGCAAAGAATATTATTTTTTTTACAACTTTGTCTTCAATTGGAACAAATTTTAAAACTAACGAACTTATTTATAACATTTTTATATTACGTTAATTGCTTATAATTAAGAGCGACCTAGTATAGGAGAGGGTGGAAATAGGAAATTTGTTTTTACTTAGATGAAGTTAACCCCTCTTCTCCTTAACTCTTAAAAATAAACAGTTTTACAATCAACTCAATAGCAACTATTTCCTAAAACAAATAAGTCAAACTATATATAAATCTGTAAAAAATAAAGGTAAAACAAACCTGATTCAAAAACAAAGAAATTAACTTTGTCACTAAATTATTAGTATTTAAAATTGAAAACCTACAAACCACAACTAAGAAAGTAAAATAAAATTTAAACGAATATAAAATGTAAAATTTTAATAAAATTTAGTATTCTTTTTATTAACATTAATAAAAAGAAAATAATACAGTTCCAGTTATATATATATCATATTTTACAAAGTAACCAATTATTCCCAGCTACTCCCCGAGCAAGTATTATCTTTCTTCCATGTCGTTATTAAATGTAGCTTCAGAGATTTGTAAAATTACAATATGTTCTATGCATTGCAATTATGTGTTTCTGTTAACAATAATTACTCCTTTCTGTTTCTCTTAGTACATTCAATTGAGACCAAAGCCAACTGTTGCAGAATAAATTGGAAATCCTTTATAAAAAAGTTAAACATTATTCAATACTTTGGTATGCGATACACATTATCTCTGATAGGTAGCTAATAATTATTACCCAGTGCAATGTTTACCCTACGCAAGCGTTAGCATTTTTGATCAATCCGAAGTGCCATGGCTGACGTCAAATATAATGTTAGATTAAAATTAAACCATTATTGTTTGTGTAAAGTTTTAAATACTAAATCACACGTATTAAAAGGAAGTTGTCTTGGACGAGACCAAAGGCGAAAAAGATTCTTGAATACAAAAGTTATAAAATCGAAATTTGTGTATTCTAAACACAATATATTGTTGACGATTTTT
>JAGFPH010003509.1:58238-92115 GCA_018207615.1 Philaenus spumarius
GTTTGTAATTTTGTGAAATGTCATATTACATGGTAACGCTGGGAGTTATAGGAAAAGATGTGCATTAATCTGGACGTTTTGTTTATATTTAGTTTACAGAAAGGGTATTAATTTACTTTAACTGAGTATAAAAACTGTTATTTTAAGATTTACTAGAATAGCTTGGAATCTACGTAATATGATATTTAAGTTTAAATCATAAGGAAATTATGAGTTCTTAAGTATACATTTTTAACTATGTATAGTTTATTTTTTATTTCAATAAAACATTTTGCGGATTTAACAAAAGTAAGGGTATTTAGCTTTTTTATAATTATTTAATTAAGATCTTACTTAGGAGTTGTACATACTTTTGAAAAATATTGGGTTAACTAGTGCTGTTTTAAATTGTTTGTAAAATAAATCTTCATTTGACATACAAAAATATGGGGGAAATTTGTTAGCATAATTATTGTTGTACAGCGATTAATTGTAATTAGACACTATTTTTACTTAAATCATTTAAAGTGCTTAAAATGATACCTTGCAAACAATATTATGGTAAAAATAAACGAAATAAATGGTTTGAAATTTAACATTGCTCTTACGGGATAAACATCCAAGATGGCCGCCACTACAGTAGACCCTTAAGTTAAAATGTATGCTAACTCTCTAATACATACTGAATTTGATGCACACTAAACTATATGTTTACACATAAATTGCCAAATAGGAATTACCATTTTAGAATTTAAAATCAATTTATTTCTAAGTTGTTACTATAGTAGGTAAATATATTGTTTGATCCAGAAAGCAATAGGATATTTTAATATATAGGCTATTATTTTATTTTAAAAAATTATTTAAATTTTCTACAAAAAAAAGGAAGAAGACGAACACTATTTTCTTATTGAAAGCAAGGTAGGTAACTCGAGCAAACGTTTTAATTAATTAAACTAACAAATTTTACTACAGTGTTTGATTTACAGTTACGTCGCAGCCCGTTAGAGCGTTCTAGTTTACCGTTTAGTTTGTACATAAGGTAAAGTTTACACTTTACTGAAATTATTAAAGGAAATGTTGAATAATTTAACCTTAAGTATTTTATTTAAATAAACTACACTTTTCAATTTGAAATCATTTTCGAATGATTTATGAAGCTGAGAAATATATTACCAACATAACCAAACAATGGTTTTCTATTTGCATTCATACATTTACGCCTTTACAAACAAAGTTACGAGAAATCAAACTGCGCTTTTAGTTAAATTAAATACGTTGTAAATATAAATTGCTTTTCAAATGAATATCTCACAACTCGTATCTGTAATCAATATATGTAAATAAAACCTTGGCAAACATTAATGAGAAGTTTTAAAGTTATAAAGTGATTGGTATTAAAATTACGGCGTTTGTGAAAACAAAAAGCACTACTTCAACATTTACATTCAGGTCAGCTAATTATCGCATTGATGAATTCATAAGGATACAAGACGCCATGCAAATAGCTCAAAGAACGAAACAAGAAACAAGAAGACTCATGTGAAGAGACCTGAAACCCGAAATAGGAAGCAAGAAGAAGGCATGAGAGAAACTCAAAGCCCGAAATGAGAAGCAAGAAGACGCCATGTAAATATCTTAGAGCTGATTAGGTTAAAATATTTACAATTTCCTACAATCTCGCAGAAACTAATTTTATAGAAATGCTCACCAAGTCCAACAGACTTCCTGGGTAAAAAAACATTTGTGTACAAAATATTGAAGAAATCTTTCAAACGGTTAAAAAAAAATATTTACACATATTCAAATTTTAGTCATTTAAAAATATATAAAGATTATTAGGGGAGGCCCCTGCGTGCTTCGCACGCCAACCCCCAAATATGTTATGTTTTATTTATAATAAAGGTATTTAATAATAACCTCAAAACTAAATGGTAATTAATGTTACATGTTCAAATCAAATTATTTCTTTCATTTTATAACGGCAGTTATAGTAATGGTTAAAAGAACCAACAAGGCTCAGGTCTACACTTTCAAACCCTAACCTAAAAGCTAGAAATACAAAAATAATTTCTTTAAATTTTGAAATCAGCTGTTAATCGATATATTGGAGCAAACAGCTATATTATCTGTTATTTTATTCAATTGGTTGCTATGGTAATAAATGTCTATACATGTGTTGGTTTATCATTCTAGGCCTAACCTAAGAATTATTTCCAACTAAATTTACAAATAATGAAATAAAAACGTTTTTATCGAAATGAATTATAGCCAATGTTACTCAGAGATAGTGAAGCTTGTTATTGGTAAAACTATTTTCTCAATCGGTTCATTATTGCCAGAGATTACTCCCAACATACAAAAAACAAACTTTACCTCTTTATAATATTAGTATAGATAAGCGTATTTATTGCATAACCGAAACAAAACTATATTGTGGCATAGATGTATGTATTTGTGTTATTAGCGAATATCCATAGGAAAAATGAGCTATTGCAGTGGCCCTTATGGTAAAACCCAAGATCGGGAGTAGCAAATGAGCACCGATCATGGTCCCCAGAACACGTTTTGTTGTGTCATTAATAATCATATATAGATTCTATAAAAATCTATATATGTGTTCGAACTCTAGCGGCCGCATTTTAAGTCCGATTTGGTTCAAATTTGGTACACATGTTGGTTGTCTACGTCGCTCGGACGAGTTCGTTAGCCAAAAAAATCCAACAATCGGAAGCACGTTTTTTGACCGGAAATAACTATTTTTTGAGATTTTACCTACGAGAATGAATTTGTTTTTGAGTTTTTTCTACACATATAAAGTAGGATGTTATTCTGTACATTTTGTTTTTTAAGCGACCTCATAGCTCGCTTAGTTCCCCCAAAATCAATCAAAACGTAAAATACCAGAGAAGTACCCTGTTCAAAGCCACGTGGTGGATTATACCGTGGGGTTGGCGTGCGAAGCACGCAATGCTTTGTGTATTGAAGATACTCCCAATATGCGGAATGGCGTGCGAACCATTTTGCAGCTCTTCAGCACCGTCGTGAATAGACCTATTTCCCAAATTGTTGGTTGAAACCCTAAAACATATGCCTATAAACTTAATTTTGGAAATTTGCCCTACTCACGTCAGCGGTTCAGCTGCGTGGTCGAATTATTATAATATATGTAATTTAGTTAGAGTTATACAAATTTCTGTTATTTTAATAAAATTTAACTTTATACATCTATAAACATAATATTATAAAATTACACTATCAGTATTAACTATCCAGATATTTACTAGTTTGTATTAAATAATGTTACGAAGAACATTTTATACCAGTTATTGAAAATGAAACAATATTTTTGATTAAACTAAATAAAAATGGGCATAAAGATTTCTAAAATTTTGCCTGTGTCATGATTGATTGCACTACTAAATACAAAGCAAAATTACAATAGCCAGATTAAGAATCCAACTATTTCGCAAAAGAGGCCATGTCCAAGAATTTGTTTTGGTTTATCCGGTGGCAAATATTATCAGATAAACAAGCCGCGCCTTTTGATAAAGAAATATGTGACGTAGGGAAGGGCCAGATGTAGCTGTTGTCAAAGCTATTCGTTGTCGCAGTAAACAAGAAAGTTTAATTGTTGCGATGAGCAACGGTTGTCATTATATTTATGAAACATTAGATTTGGAACTAGGTACTAAAACTTACTTAAATGATTTTTAAAATTTTTTTATTTCGTAGTACACTTAAGCAATAGACCATGTGCAGAGATATATATATTCGATTGCTATTTATGGTAAGTACATGAAAGAGAACGTTTTCTACATTATTGCACGCTGGCTGTCCTATATTAAAAGAACAAGCTTTTGAAGGGATGAATTTTGGCAATATCTTAATGGAAGGGGCAGGGTCTGCCTTTCAAAATATAACAAGCATACCGACACAGGTAGGGAATAATACAAGAATTGAATTAATCAGAAGAAATGTATTAAGTTGTTTGTATTATTATATATCAAATATGTTTGTTTAGTTGTCTGTAGAATTTATGTGAGTATAAATATAAATATGTATGTCTGATTGTAATAGTGTATGTTATGTATAAAGCATGTATAATATGTAGTATAATATAATTTACTATCAGATTTAAATTGTGTTATCTTTAAACATTTTTTACCAACCTGAAAGAATTTCTTGCCTATGAATGCAGTTCTACTAAATTAAAAATGTTAACTATATCGAAGCACAAATAATATGTTATAATGATATCTATGTTAACAAGCTTACCACAGTCTAATAAAGCATTGTTATTCTTAATATTTTATATGAGAGAGCTTTATAAGTGCAAGTTAGCGGTTCGTCAGACAACAAGCTCATAATTAGGGAATCAAATTCCCGATTTACCCCGACGACAATCCCGAGATTGTAAAATGACAGTCCCGGGATTTCGGGATTAGAAAATGTATACGTTTTAAGGTATTCTGACTTGTACAAGTACTGTTTAATCAAGAGAATAATATTATTGTCTAAATAAATAATATAATTAATTAATTTATAATTAGTGAACTAAATAAACAATCAAACAAATGACTTGAATAAACAATAATATGAATCGGGTGGTCGGGATGTCAGTAGAGTCCCCGGCAGTCTGGCGCCAAAAGTGGTGGAGGAGGGTCATTGACCTCGGACCACGCCCCCTTTTTTGGGGTGTTTTTTGGGTCTTTTTGGTTCCTAACCTAAGCCACGCCCACTTTTTTGGGGTCCTAACCTAAGAACATTTTGGGGGGATTTTGGGTTTTTTTGGTTCCCAACCTAACTTTTTTTAAAGATTTTTGGATTTTGGGGATTTTTTTGATTTTTTCAGATTTTTGGATTTTTGAAAATTTTGGAAATTTTTTTGGATTTTTAAAGATTTTGGATATTGGGGGAATTTTTGGGCCGCCATATTTTTTTTTAGCAGCCATCTTGTTTTGTAATAATTAATATTAAATTACATTTAATTATTTGCTTTGAAAAAAGTTTGGATGTCTCCGAGAGTCGAACCGGGTATCACCATGACCCGATTCCACAACGTTAGCGGTTAGGCTACGCCGACTCTGTTAAGAAGTAACTATCTAGTGAACTATATAAGTTTAACATTCGTCATCAACCTTGTATCAGATAAGAGTGTTATAGTGTCGTTGGGATATAATATAAATTGCTTTATACCAACCCGAACACTACCGATCGTCCCCGAATCCAACCGAAGGGGACTTTGAAGAAATTACGAACTTTAAATGTTATAGTACCCTTGTAATATAATATAAAACACATTATATAATCCCGAACACTACCGATCGTCCCCGAATCCAACCGAAGGGCACTTAGAAGAAATTAAGGCCCGCAAACCGATCTTTTTCTAAACGTAAGGCTCTCCCGCAACTCCCGTACGCCGTACTTAGACGAAATAAAACTTAGGCTAACCATAGGCGCTGCCGCAACCCCTTGTAATATATTTCTACCTGTCTTACCCGAACCAAAACGCCGAACTTAGGCTTCGCTGTACCCTGAATTATCTTTGTAAAATGTGTTATAACGTATGGAAAACCGAACTAACCCGAACGTAAGGTTCCTGAGAGCAGTTGCAGCATCTGTTTACATTTGCAATTTCGACTGCGAGACAGTAAACTCGCGCAATTTTCTCGCAGGTGACAAACTGTCGCATAAACCAGTGACACTAACTCGCGCGAGAGATCGCAGGACAACTTGCGCCCAACTCTCTGGAAAAATTGCATCTTTGTGTTTACTAAACGACACTATTTGCGCAATTACTATCGCAATTTTTCTCGCAGGTTTAAACCTAACTTAACTAATAAGGTGAGAATTAATTTAAATTAATATTATACAATCCTGGAGCTAATTAACCAAAACAAGTTAATTGTGTTATGAATTTATCGCATTGCTACTGAACAGAATATAATTTTAATTATAAATAACTATTACTGTATTATAAAGATGTTTACTATATATTCCATGATAAAAGGTTTGATTTTTAAAACATTTGTTATATTTACACATTCGTTCTACTTGTTTTTGCATACATTTAGTTTTGTTCTAGTTTTTATAATTTGAAAACTGTAGAAATGCAGCTCGTAATTCAAAATCAACCAGTTAGTAATTCGTAACCCAGTTAGTACACTTCCAACCAACGAAACAGATGTTCAGCTTAAATTTACAATAGTCGCAAATGCTTTATTATACTGTGAATTCACCGCACACTAAATTACACAGTTCTAATTGCTTTTCTGAATTACCACATATTTCGCACCCAATAAACTATCCACAGATTCAGCGTTGTATGAATTATTTGTATATTAGTGTCGTTATGAATAATTCAGTAAGTTATTATAGAGTAGGATATTTTATTGCAAGTAATATAAGTAAAATATAAGCGCTCCTGTATCTATATGACATCATTATTAACTATGTTGTTTGTAGAAATATGATCCTTTAACAGCTTACTGACTGCTGTTAAATAATATTACTAATAGCTCCTATTGAATATAAATATGTATGTTTTTCAACTACGCAGAAGCCTAGGTTCTTTTATTTTGTTTACATATAAACATGTAAAGATGAACATTTTATCCTGAAGTAGTAAGTATTTTGTTTAATTTTGAGGTGTCTTCTCTTCTCGAACTACCCCACTGATTTGTGAAGGATAAAATTCCGCACATTCTATGTTTTATTACAGGAACTTCTCAGGGTATTACTATTTACTATAAGTAAGTAATTTGTCTAGATTAATTTAATATTAATTTTCAAAATGTTTTACTCTGAACTTGAAGTTTTAATTTCTTCAAAATACAAACACCAAGACTTTATTCGTGTTAGCTCTTGTTATAACACAGCTGTCGTAAGTTAATTACATATTTGTCATTTTACTGCTATGGTAATTACAGTCATAACAATATTTTATATACCGGGTGTCCCACGAAGAGGTCCCTATTTTTGAATTAATATATTAGATGCACCGAACACTCTACAAACCTGAAACTCAACAGTCCTAACATACATATATGTAAAAGAAATACACCTGAGTATCAGTTAATTCTGACACATTATGACAAAATGACGGGATATCAAAGAAATAGTACCTTTTCGTTAAAATAGTTTTATTTGCTTAAGTGTTACAACATAATTATTGAATGTTAACGATGTTACTAAATACTAAACAACGTTAGGGAATTAAAAATATAAGTAACTCATAAATAAATTAAATCTATTTGATCCATAAACCTTATTCAAACTGATGTCCATCGATCGCAATGCACTGATGACAACGAAATAGAAAACAGTCATACGCTTTGCTGAACAACTCTCGAGGTATCAACAACAGTTCCTCTTCGATCAACCTCATTAGTTCATCGTCTGTCGCAATGTTATGACAATAAACCTTCTCCTTCAAAAAGCCCCACAGAAAAAAGTCACAAACAGTCAAGTCTGGACACCTTGGGGGCCAGTCCATGAAGCTGCTGCCACGACCTATCCAACGGTTAGGAAGATTTTGGTCCAAAACTTCTTTGGCCACATTAGCATAATGCGGAAAAGCTCCATCCTGTTGGAAAAAAACGTCTTTCATCTCAGGCTGAGAAAGATGAGGAACTATGTGATTGCTTAAAACTGATGCATACCTTTCTCCAGTCATTGTTTGTCGGGATATGTCATACGACAAAACACCATCCTTGATAACAGCAGCCCAAACTGTTATACCTGTTGATTTTAATTTCTCTTCTTGTAAGATATGTGGATTTTTTGTGTTATAGTATTGAGAATTATGCCTGTTTACAGTTCCTGTTCGATAAAATGTCGCTTCATCTGAAAACACGATTCCTTCATGCCATTTGCTATCTACGTCAGTCTTTTCAATTATTTTCGAACAAAATTCCAATCGTCTGTCAGGATAATCTTCAAGCAGTCCGTGAACTAAATGAGTTTTATAATGTTTGATTTTGTTCTTTTTGGCATACCTTTGGACAGATGACTTCGGTATCCCTGTAGCAGATTCCACCTTTCTTACTGAATTAGGAGTATTTGGAGATTCCATGAAAGCAGCACATATGATTTCTTCATTTTCTATGTTGGAGGATCTATGGTATTTTTTTTGTATTGACCCCATTTCTAGTAGGATAGTCTTCCACTTACGAATAGATTTCCTTGACGGTGGAACTACACCTGTGTACCTTTCCCTAAAACACCTTATTGCTTCATAATCATTTTCAAAGGCAATAGCCCAGGATCAACATTTCACTTTTTGCTCAGTTGAAAACGGCATGGTACATAAGACACTTTACAATGCAACTTAATAACAAATGCCAATGTTTATTACCAAATATGTTCATTGCTGTGGATACACGCAGTCAGCTGATAGATTTAAAATAGTCTAAACAGCTGTAGCTGTTCCTATTCTAAATAAAAGTAGGTTTACCCTTAAAATACGATTGCTGATTTTGTATTTTTTTTTTGTTTTTCCGCCATTTTGTTTGGATCAGTCAGAATTAACTGATACTGGGGGGTATTTTTTTTACATATGTGTTAGTCACGACTGTAGAATTTCAAGTCTGTAGCGCGCTCTATACGTCTGTCATATCAATTCAAAAATAGGGACCTCTTCGTGGGACACCCGGTACATGTTTTCTATCAAACGTTATGATTGTATCATGGGGTTCTATTGATTGTTTTCCTTTCTCAATATACTATAGTGTAGATAAAGTATAGTGATCGCAAAAAAAATCGATGTTGTGATTTTTGTGGAAATATCCGTGTTGAGATCCCCTGAGTCCAAAAAAGTGGTTTTTACAAAATGTCTGTCTGTATGTCTGTATGCATGTCTTTATGTATACAAAGCAAGAGTGAACACAAATTTGCACCAGACATGTCAAGTAGGTCTGTATAGATGCACGAAAAACGGTTTTGAAAAAATTTATAAAACATCCCTCTTTTGGCAAAAAAACCCCCAAAAAATCTGTTATTATTTTTTGTATAAAAAACGGCTCTAACGATTTTTATAAAATTTGGCTTATTTGTAGCCTTTAATGTACTCTGTTATATGCAAAAAAACGCATCTTTCTAAACATTCTCGTTTAGCTAATAATAATAACTGATTTTTGGGTTTTTTTGGCCATAAAGGGGGTTGTTTTTAAAAAAAATTCAAAACCTTTTATCGTGCATCTATACAGGCCTAATTGACGTGTTTGATGCAAATTTGTTCCAAATCAATTAATTAGTTTTCTCTCTAGGTAATAATAATAATATTTATCTCCTACTTTAATAAATCACCTCTCCTACCTCACCTACAATTATGAAGTTACAGTGAATCTGTTTAGTAATTTAAATATGTTTGTGGGAAAGTGTGTGCCAGTTCCTGGTACCGTTTATTACATTTGGTGTAACTGGAATGCATTTCTTGAATACATTAAAACATACGTGTTAAAGAGCAAACATTTATCTCTATGTATACAAATGATTGTTTCGTTTTTTTCCTCTATGGACCCAAAAATAGTATACCGATTTCACAAAAATTTCACAGTTTATCCATAATAATGCCAGGATTGTTTAGACATTACAATTACTACAGTCTGAAATAGGTTGCTACATCTATACAACAAATTGAAATAGAACTCAGTTCCAACAAACGATTAAACATTTGCATTGTTGGTAGCTATTTTAAGGAATTTAAATGCATTTTGAAACTTGTATTGGTTCGGTATAGGTATAACCTATAGTTTTGAAGTTATGGATCAGAATTAGTATATTTATGATAGGCCTATATGTAACAAGATAATAATATGTTTGAATAATAATATAGGATTTTTAGTTTCGTTTCAAACCTTTGGGTAAACTTATGCTTTCAAACAGTCGAATGACTATTCAAGAACTTATCATCTTGTAGCATGCAAAGCGTTTTAAACGATAGTTTGCTAATGAGAAAAGTGAGTGCAAAATTTGACAGATTTTTACTGATAAACAGAAGGAAAATCCTGTCTCAGTTTGCACGAAATTGAAGGATCCGTCTTCGTGCAGATTGGGACTTCATTGCCAAAATTGTAACTGGAGATGAAAGTTGGGTCTATGGATATCACCCTGAGACGAAACTTCGGAGTTCTCAATGGAAAACTAGTAGCTCCCCTTGCCCTTAAAACGTCAGTAAAAGCGAACAGCAATATCATGCTAATTGTTTTTTTTTCGATAGTGAGAACATAGTGCGTTCAGATTTCATTCCAAAGAGAACAACTATTATCTCCGAATTTCATCTGGTCATCCCTCTGGTGAGTTCGTCGAACATTAAAATTTTATAAACACACACATTTACACACGCACACTAACACACAAACACAGTTCGTCACACGAATAAATACAAGAAATAAGCCGCATCTCAACTTCCGGTCAAAACGACAAACTTACGTTCAACTCCCACTATTTGTACGACACGACTATCAACCATTTGTATAAAACATACAGAGATAAAGATCAGTAGGCTGCACTGCATTATACTGACCGGACGTTGAGATGCGGCTTATTTATTGTATTTATTCGTGTGACGAAATGTGTTTGTGTGTTAGTGTGCGTGTGTAAATGTGTGTGGTTATAAAATTTTAATGTTTTTAATGTTCGACGAACTCACCAGAGGGATGGCCAGATGATGGAGTTACGGCTCCGAAACATGTCGTCTTAAACTAAACGACAAGGAGTCACAAGACGGACTTAAGGTAAATAATTAGTATTGTATAAAATTACTAACCGCTTTTTTATCACACCATGTACATTCCAGAATACATTAGTAAACCATGAAAAATATAAATGTTCAAACATTTCATGGAAAATGGCATCTTAACTTGATCTTGCTATAAAAGGTATTACTAAATGTTAATCATCCTTCTTGTATAAAAAAAAATCCGTCAAAATACCTCGCTCAAAATTATGAGAGTTGAGCGAAGACATGGGTGTGCGTATTAAGTAGTAAGAATAGACAATAGCCATTTTTTAAAAGTCTCCGTTTTGTTTCCAATAAATTGGAGTAGCCTAAATAAAGACATCATCTGGAATGACTCATAGTGTTCATGAACAAATGTTTTCTTCAATTACTTTTTTTTTACATTTACCAACAATCTAATTTCTTTAATTATTTTACCTCAATTTATTTTACGGTTATAGTGTACCGTAATACCATTTCGACACAGTCAGGAATCTCTTTAATATGATAAAAATATTAAAGAACCAACTCATTAACAATGAATACTCATTTACACCCACCATCAAGGAAGCGTGCTCAGCTAGATTGCTTTTCCACTGCGGGCTTAGCGCCACCTTTTAATTAAATCAACTGTTTCCAACCTTACATCCAATTAAAACTCTCATCCAAAGCAATATTAATGGGAATGTAATTTACGTAGTTTATAAAAGTATACATTTATTTTTCATACCTACTTCTTTATACTTTTGTATTTTTAGATATACACAAATTAACAATTGACCGAGCGAAGCGAGGTCTCCGTTTTAGCTCGACCGTTCGGAATTTCGTCTGTCTGTCTGTCTCACGATATGTGAAACGCCTTGATCGATTTTGATGATTTTTTGCATGAATGTCTCTTATTCTTAGGTCGAGTGATGTAGGCCTATATAGACGGGTTTTTCCATTTTTCATTTTTAACCCCTCAAATAAAATAAAAAATTTCGGCCGGACCTTTTCTCTCAGTGTAAGCTTTTTTCCAAAGCCAACGGTAAGCTCACAAAATGGCCGTAAACTTAAAATTTGTTAAAAATCGCCCAAGTTTTTGTATTTTAACCATGTTTTTATACGTTTATTCTAAACCAATTCAAAAGTGTTACGTAGCTTTTTTGTATATAAAGGTTCAAAGAATTCATATATGCCAGTAAAAAAAATGTTTGAAAAGTAAAATTAACAATATTATTAACTCAAGAAACAAGCATGTTCAGTAACGAAAGGAAAAAGTTCAACTTTAGGCCTACATAAAAAGTAGTACACATTTTTGTAAATTTTTTAATAAGTGTAAAAAAGTTTCGTAATTTAGTTCTAAATATAACTGTATACAAATATTTATCAAATTTCTTATTTTGAAAACACCAGTTTTATGTTCCTACTACAAGACTGCTAACAAAACTAGGTCTATTTTGAATAGTAATTTAGGAATATATCCTTTGCCCAAAAATGACATATCATTATAAGAAAGTGTAAAGAATAAATCAAAGGATTGAATTTTATACTTGTAAATTATCATTGTAAATTTCATAAAAGTATTTGACTTAGCTTTGCAGAAGCGAGTGTCATCAATGGATTACAATGAAGTAATCAATTGTCGTTTAAAGACTGGTAAGATTTACTGCTTTAACATCTTGTGTAGGCAAGGTTTCCTTATTTACACGGAACCCCTGACATCGTTAACTAAAACGGGAACTAATTATTGGAATTACTCTGTATAACGTCATAGTGATTCTCCTTAGTATGTACCAAGAATTTCAGCTTCTAAGCAAATATCTTTCCACTTTGCAAGTTTATTATAAGGCTATATTTTGAATAAGTAAATTAACTGTAAATGTGTTAATATTTTGCAACTTGTAGTTCAAACTTATACAATTATTTATGATAAATTCATGTAGTAAGGTATGTTTATAGTAATTAATCTTATATATTTCTTTAACTAGTTTGCATCAACTCACAAATAAAAAAGTATTTGATGCAGGATAGCCTAAAATTTGTACCATTTAGAACCTAATAAATCCCCAAAATGTAGTTTCTTGTGTGGTTTAAAATTGAGTTGTTATTATTTTGTCTTTTGAATTGTAACATTTTCAACCATAAGCATCATTTCCTACAGTGGAACACCTTTCTATATAACAATGGCATTCAGTTTCTCCTAGTTTTGCGGATTTGTTAAAAACTAAATAGATAAATAATGATGTAAATGGAATCTTATATTGTACTAGAAACAATGTTTATTTGCATACTCTAAGAGCACAAGGCATTGGATATTTAAATAATAAATTTATATCAACTAAAAAGTTTAATAAAACCTTTTTAAAACAAACAGGTAAATTTAAAATGATACCCAAATCCAAACAATAAAATAAAATAATGAAATAAATATCAACTTTAAGACAAATTGACACTATCCTAAATAATTGCCTTAAAGTTATGTAGAGATTGGAACTTTCAGGGACAATTTACAAGGGTAATAAATTGTGGACAAGAATCAACCCTTTCCTTGAGGGAAATACATGAATTGGTTCTAATAACTTATAGGAGAGCATAGGCAACCTTTTTCAAAAAATATACCTGTTAAATTAATTTAGTTTAAATGGTTTTTTCTTTCAAAAACAAACAATTTTGTTTATGTTTTTGTATGGGAAATATAAGGTTATTTGGAATGCTATAAACTACAGAACTATATATGTACAAGAAAAAATATATTAAAAACTAGCTGTTGTGCCCGTTCTTCGCACGGGTTGAACTAAGGTTTTCATAAATAAAAACAAATAATACTAATGAACAATTTATTTTGAAATATTATAATTAAACCTAGGTTAAAATTTTAAAGCCCCTTTGGATTTGACAATAATTTTAAATGCTTTACTTTTGAAACACTTCCTTATGAACCACATTCGCTGTACGACCCAGGGGCTGAAGAATGGTCAGACTGTCTGAACAGCTCACTCTGGAGCAGGTCACGTAGAACTGGCCATGGGAGAAGCTGTCTTCTTTTAGGTTTACTCCGACGTGCTTCGGGGACTGTCCTTGAGCCTTGTTAACTATCATGGCAAAACAAACTCTTACCGGAAATTGGATTCTTTTGAACTGAAAAGGCATGTCAGTTGGAATTAATGGTATTCAATGGATAAAAACAGATTCGCCTTTTCCACATCCAGTCAGAATAACCACCTCAATTATTTATTTTTTTTATAGATTTAACAATCAATCTTGTTCCATTGCACAGTTTTGGTGGATGGAGGTCCCTCAATTTCGGCTGATATTTAATTTTTGGGAGTTAAAATGGCTCGCTCACTTATTCAAGTCAAATCTTTGTTTAAGATATTTTTGATGACAGGGTAAACCGTCTCAATTAGATATTTTAAATCAGAGACTGCTGTACAGATTTTGTTTTTGGTATTACTATTTTTCCTTCATTGATTTCTTCAAAATCGCCATCTCCTTTTGTCAGCAGTAGATTTGCAAACTCTCCTCTATTTTTATCTCCTTTCAAGTGGACCCTCATGTTAACTGTTAGTGATATTATCACAGTTTTTTTTCCAGAGGTATGAGGATTTGAGCAGGCCTTCACCTCGTCAGCTCGGGTTCCACGGGGCACAGCAGGAAGGGTTTGCCTTTGAATTTAAATTTGAATGGCAGCTACAAAGCTGTTAGAGCTGTAGCTCAAACAAATAGATGAAAGAAAACAGATTGAACATGCAGAAGCGAGTGTCATCAATGGATTACAGATTAATTTTGTTTTTGATTGTTATAAAATGACTTTGTAATCAAATTTAAATTATTTGTCAATATTCATTTTGTAATTTAAGGAAACTGATTTTTAACATTGTTACTTATATTAGAGTTAAGTTAATCTATATGTCGACGCAATTACATTGATAAAACCATTGTAATCTACCTAAATTACATTTATTTACACAAAATTACGTAAATTTAATAACTTTTTGAGATTCAATAATATCAGTCTTTTACTTTATCAAATAAATGTCGATTACTTATAATATTTTACAATATAGTCTTAAAAAAAAATCATTAATTTTGTTTTAACTTGTTATGATAAAAAATATGAGGATACTAAGAGTTTCCATATTCAAAAATTTACCTATTACGTGACCACTCTACGTGTTTACTGTAAATATGTTTTAAAATATTTGTAAAGAGTGTTACATTGTATTACTTCTTGTAAATAATTGTAAGTGATTGACAATAAAAACAGTTTAATGTTTACTGTGCATTTATCAAATTAATAATACCAAACATCAACTACAGTTTGCAAAGCCTTGATGATAAAGCGGCGTCACGTGGTATTAGAACCAACCGACTTAATTAAATGGCGACGGAGAGTTATTAATTAAATTTTAAAGGACAAGTTTGAAGTAACTACGAAAAACCTATTAAGCTAAACATCCTTCCATGTTGGGGGAAGGGTAAGTTTATTAAAGACTAACTTTGAGGTCAGACAGATTTATGATTGGATTCATCTTTCACTGTACGACTAAAACTTGCAAAATACGACCAACACAAATTAAACAAAAAATCTGAAAATAAATATTAAGCTTATGATGTGTATTAGTACGTACTGAAGTCAATAAAACATTTTGAACTTTGATTTTGCAACTTAAAATTCATTTCAATTAATTATACAAAATTTACAAAAGTGCATTGTTTTATCATTTCTAGTTGTAACAATTTACAACTTATAAATAATGTTATGGTAAATTTAATAGTGGGATATTTAAATAGTAAAAGTAATTAATTTATGTGTATAAATATATAATTATTATTATTTTACAGGTGAATAATGCAAAGAGATGAAGATTAAACATATCTACAGATTTTCTCTAATTACATTGATTATGTTGTACTGATTTTCACCTACAATCAACGATGATCAAGTTTGTAAAAACAAAAAGAATTTTAGAAATACAAAAATATTTTTTTTTAAATTATCTAATCATAAATCCATTAAATAAATTTAAATTTGTATTTACTATAGCACACAAAAAATAAATATGGTAAAAATTAGTGTATTCCAACTCTGGAACTCCATCTTCGACAAGTTATGTTATAAAAGTGAGGAAGCAATAGAGTTAGTCCGGTCAATGCACAATTACATGCTTTTATTAGACTTACACTTCAAATACAATACTAACATATATAATGTTCATTTACACTTGTTTAAAATAAATACATTGCTGTTTATTTTCAACATCACACACGACAAAATGTATTTCCCTTATAAATATTAAGTTTATTTTATAGAACCAACAAACCATACATTCACATTAATACGGTGTGCACTCTGCAGTCTCAATATTGCACTGACAAAATACAGAATGTATATATATAATTTGTAATCTATTTCACAAGTTTTTGATTATTAAATTGATTATGAAATACAAATATTTCGGAAGTTAGTTATATTTCTACAATTATCAAATAGGGTATTTTTTAAAGGTTCGTCAATTTAAAATATAAATGCGGTTTTCATTAACATGGACAAATAATTGTTTTAAACATATTCCTCAAAATACGTACCAATAATTTTTGATCGCCTAAACCATTGGACCACAACCGAAGTAACATGAGCGCTGTCCAAGGGTACAGTAAGATGTTGAGATCGGAATCACTTTGTTTTTATAATTTCGTTTTATTTGTTTATTGGTAACCTATATTTCCTCTTTTTTATATTCAAAGTTTGAACGTAAATAATTATAATTTGATACAATTTAAAGAACTACGTTTATTGTTTTAAGTTTAATTTTGGTTTACGTTTAGGTAACGTCCTCACACGTCTTTATGAGATTAAAGAAGAAATTTAACCATTTTTTTCTTGCAAGAAAATCGTGTTGATTGTTGTGTTCTCTTGACAGACGACGACTGAAGGACGAGACAATTTTTAACATCTCAAGGCGTCAACTCCGGTTTGCAAGGCCCTTCCGACAGTATTTTAACAACCTCAGATAAACTTTCTGCCTTTAGAGAGGACATAGATACGTGGCAGAAGGATTTTTAACAAGGAAAAATTATACATTTCCATTGATTTCCTCCCATTTTGAAAGAAATTTAAAATCACCCGATGAACTTGAAACTGGCTCTCGATAAATAATTTCCGGACTTGGACATCAAAAAGTATGACTGGATTCGGAATCCATTTTCCGAAATGGTGAAAGTAGAGAACACGACCACTTCAAATGGAATTTGTTGATTTGGAAAACGACAGAACTCTATACTTCAACTTCAATGACTTTGAAGTGAAAAGCATTTGGTTTTTTATTGCAGTAGAATGTAGTCAGCTGTCGAGGAAAGCAGTTGACATTATTCTAAAATTCTCAACTTCGTGGATGTGCAACATGGATTTTCGACATTTACAACCATGAAAAAAAAAAAAAAAAAAAAAAAAAAAAAGTAAATGGAAAGGAACTTTATAGGGCGACATGAGGGGTTGACTTTCTCAACTGCCTCCTACAATCCAAGACCTTTGCAAAATACATCAACGAAAAACTTTGCATTAATTTAAATTACAATTAAAAACTAAAATTTCCATCGTACCTACTTCTTATTCCGCGTTATTTACGTTACCACATAAAATAATGTGTTTCTATGGCTTAGTGCCGCAAGGTGAGGGTGTCACGAATGCCGTAGCTCAAAACAAATTCGAACCACAGATAACCTGAATACGTCGCGTACAATTGTTTTAAAAGTTGATTACTATCATATGTGATATAGTAGTAAGTTTAGAAATTTATTTTAAACAATTACAACGTTATATATCCAGGTAATTTTACAGTTACCAACTTATACATATATTTTAGTAATGCATGTATTTTTGAATTGATGTAATGAATCCACAAATTTCAAATACTTGACTCTTCTTCAGCTGATAATTTTCTAAATGTTAAACTGGAAGCTTCTGTATAAAATTTTAATTGTATCTAACTTTTATTTCAATAATTTTTTCCCGTATGTATTCACTGAAAGTACCCTTTTTAACTTAAATGACTATATTTTTACCACATATAATCATTTTAATTTTAATTAAAATGGTTTCTTATGGGACTTAGGTAAAATACATTGCTTAAGACTTGAGTAAAAGCCTCTTTACAGCACTCTGGTAATTAAGTAAATAAATATTTCCTCTAGAACTGTAAAAAAGCCCATTTTTATATAAAACCCATTACTATATCTATTTTTGTTTACAGAATAACATAAACTAATTGCCATTTGAAAATCCATTACAGTTAATGTAAGAACTATTATTTGAAACTAAAGTTGAATACATTATCTATGCTATAAGATAGCGTCATTATTAATTATACAGACTTCATCTAACAATGCACGGTTGATGATTTTACCCCTGTCACAGAAATGTTTCTGTCTGTATAACTCTTGTTTAGTAATCGCTTTTATACTTTGAATTGCCATTCGCTTAATTTGTCAAACAAAAATAGACATGGTTTTGACGTTAAGTGTTTTTTGTCGCACTTGAAGTAACTAAACAAATGTATAAAGAAATGTATAAACTTGAAACGGAATACTGAGCAGAATCCTTCATCAATGTGATTTAGAGGGTTTGAAATTATACATTGATTAGTTTGGTGTCTCCGAAATATTAAGACGATGTTTTGAGCAACACAAGACTCAGCTGAGATTAACAGGTTTGCAAATAAAATCCTTGATCATTATAGTTTAAATGCAACTTCAGTACCAAAACTTTGCGAGTGTAGTGAGCCTTAAACTTTTGATTACAGTTAGAACAACAATCTAGATTTATTGTATTGTTATAAGATACCTAAATGTTGGATTCATTCAACCGTATTCCATCCATAATTAATTGTAATTATAATTTAACGAACAAGTGATATTTTATTCTTTTAGGTTAATTTGTACTATTTAACTTTAGGATTCCGGAACTGAGTTTCTTTTACAATCTGTAAACCATTAATCAGAAATGCAAAGCTTACAAGTATTTATTGGCACTGTCTTTTATTAACATATTTAGGCATTGTTTTTTATTTCGATTAAAATAAAAAATCAGACTCTCATTTTTATTTTATTTTATTTTCATTTTTATTTTATAATGAGTCAGGCATTGTCTGACTTTCAATTGAATAGTGGTTTTCCGATATAACTCTCAAGAGTGGTAAATATTAGAAAGATTTGTAAATAAAAATAATTTTTTTATTAAATTATCTATAATATCATGCATACGGTTAAATGTTAACCACACTCATCATAGATAAATTATTTAATTTTCCTCTGAGTTTGTTTACAGTTAGTTGTTATGTATTATTTCTTATAGAAATTTCGAAATTAATTTAAATCCTTCGAAATTTCTCATTAAAAATAATTATACACTACGAAACTGAATGTTTATATTGGAACAGATTGAAAAGTGACACACAGCTTTATAAGCATTTCTATTCTTCCATTTGCACAAACATCTTTAAACAGTGTAGTAAGCTAAGCACTTGCTATTGAATGATGTTAGAATATGCTTGATTCGTCATAATCAAGCCAGAGTTACCATTTATCTCCAATCCACTTGCTGTTCCATAGTGGTTTGTACCGCATAAGTATTGTCCGTCTTATCTATTTAAATAAGCAAAGGTTGAGCTAGTTACAAATGAAACGACTTATATCGGGACTATACAGACTGGTGTGGAAATCCCTTGACATGAGTTGGTAGAGTCTTATTACTGACTCCTAACCTTGTCTTGGCTGGTCAAATATAAATGGACTGATAATAGATCTTGGTGTTTAGAACTGATTCATTTTTTATTCCAATCTTTATATATAAAATTATATAAAACATCATTGGTTAAAACCTCTCACAACTTAGATAACTTAAAGTTTGCCCAAGCCTTGCCATTGAAGTTTGTTTTGCTGTTTGTTATTTCACTCCTTGTTGTGTAGAAATCATATTTGAATAGGTTCATGCTAAAAGGGGCTCAGTCGTTTGAAGCAAATTTTCGGTAAATCAAAAAAAACTGTCCCTAGCCTATTATTCTAAAATTATTAAATTATATTAATTTTTTTATACAAATTTAGTAAAGTGGCAATGTTCCTATACTATCAAAAAATTTAAAATAATTTTTTAAATATTTTTAATGTTTTTTTAAAAAGTCTTGACTCATCCCCTTTTAGCATATATTAAAAAACCAAATATATTGACTGGATTAAAAAAAAGTTTTAATATCTAAAACACTCAAAATCATCACTATATCATCAATTAATAGGTTTATGTTAATTTGAATACAAAAATTAGTCTGTCTGACATCACTGGTCATCATTATCTTCAGTGGTTGTTGGCCAAAGGTAGATTTCACTGTAAAACTCTTGATGTTCAGCTGGTATATACTGTTCTAGTTTTCTTATGTCATCTAATTTGGCTTGCTTTATGGCAGCTTTTCCTTCAGGATAAGCTTTAGTAATAGGGAGCTGTAGAGGAGGTCTACCTGAGCTTGGAAATTTAAAAGTGTGACACAAAATTGAGTTTATTGTTGGTCGAGCGATAACTTTTCCAGGAAATTCAGAGTTATAGGTGGTGTGAGTCATGGTAGAGATGGTGTAATGTACTTTGTTTTCTTTAGGTACGTTTTTCCCCTTTGTCTCTTCAGATATGCAATTTTTCTTATAATACACTGGCCACCAGTTCTTAAAATCAAAAACATCTTCGGTTTTGACTGCCACTACAGTAAATTTATTATTCTTGCTTGATTTCAAAATGAGTTGTGTGATCTGATCAACTGTGTAGATCCTGTCATGGTTTTTAATTTCCCTTTTAATAATACTAAAGTCCCTATCACAGGGCAAGAAAGAGTGGCCACGCATAGGATAGTACTGCTCAATTTTTTTGAATCTGTTCATTTCAGTCAAAGCTGTTAATAAACGAGATAGAGCGTGGTTTTTATTCTGACCCCAACAATTGTCAGAAAAAAGGTGGAGTTCAGTATACTGTTCAGGTACATTATTGAAATATTGCAGAAGGAAGGAACAAACGTCGTTAGGACCTTTTCGAGCAACCCCTTCATGGTATACAAACAGTTCAGCTTTGTTTTCTTTTATATCGTGCACACAAAACAAATTAACTGTTAACTGCCTTAAATAAAAGGTTTCCTGCACGGGAATTTTGGGCAGCTGTAAATTTTGCATGAAGTCAAAACAAATTGAAAGGAGATGATTGTTTTCTTTATCTTTGCTATCTTCAGTAATGAGTTTATAAAACGATTTTGCCTTTCTGATGTGAACATCAAGTTCAGCTTTGGCGCACCTTTTAGCAGCATCATTCAAGCGAGGGCTTTTTAATTTTAGGTTTAGTTGCTCACAAACACAACAAGTGTCAATCTGAGGCCTACCAAAAGACAGATTGTAGTTGTCATTAAAAAAATTAAAGAAATATGCATAGCTTACTTTGTCATTTGGATACTTTTCATTAAACAATCTGTGAATTTCCTTGACACTTAAATTTGCATCGAGATAGTGTACAGGCTTCTATGCTAAGGTAATGGTTCACATGTATGGGAAAACTCTCTATATGCTGCCTTATTCTTTGTTTTGTATCTACAGATAGACTTTTCTTAATGTGTTTCCCCCTTTTATCAACAGGATTTTTCCCAGTAACTTTCAAGGCTCTTAAACGCTCAACCTTTTTTTTTGTAACAGCATGAAGTGACAAAAATGCTTTAAAACATACCTCAGTTCGATAGGAGCCTACCATGACATGATATTTAAAGGACTTGCAGTTTACACGGGGTTCATCTTTTCTAGGTCTTCTTTGCTTTACATTTTGGATATCCATTAAAGATATTAAAAGCAAATCCTGCTCATCCTTCGTTTGTAGGTCATAAAAGTGAGTAAGGATATATTCTTGGTCCTTTTCACTGATTGAATCAAGGCATTTCTTCCTCTTGCAGCTGGAACAAACAATATAACATCAAATAAACACTCCTAAAGTATCCCAGAATTAATTTTTTTTAAATTTATTTTTATTTTCCACAGACACATGACATAACTTCATTAACATATAAAATATTACACTTAAAAACAAAACTAAAAATCAATCTTTATATAATGAAATTACCATACTCATAAAACAATGAAATTAAGATTTCTTACAAAATAATGAATTTACAATAATTATAAAATAATATTAGCATAGCTTATTATATAATATTAACATAACATTCAATTATATATTCAAAACTAAATTAAAATACTGTGGAAAACATACACGCACACAGAAAGGCAATAAAATACCCTTAAATGTGTGCGGGAGTTATCTTAAATATTAATTACTATTCATTCATGCATACATTCATACATCCAGACACACAAACAGACGGACGGACTATGATTTTATAAAAAAAAAAAACAAGTTTTTGACTCTACATTAAAATACATTTCCTTGGCCTATACATACTAAATCATATATTTAGGTTCAGTCACACTATATAGTCAGACCTTGCACCTCTGTTTCATCATTGAAGAGATATAAACATATTTTCCAAAGCCTCAGGAGAAAGAGAAAATAACCAGTGTCAAAGTTTGTCCTTAAAAGCCCTCATATAGGACATATTCCTTAAATATAAAGGCAATATGTTAAAGAATTTTTTCCCAAGAAAGAAGAAGGTTCTTTGAATAAACGTTTTATTACATTTGGTTAACTTTACAAATCCCTTGCTTACCTGCCTTGTGGGTACACCGTGATTTATCCGAGCCCCTTCATTGCCACTTACCCTATAAAATAGTTCTAACACTTTAAAAACATATAAATACCGAAGAGGAAGAATTCTTTTTGCAATAAAACATGGGAAGGAACTTTGAAGCCGTCCTTTTTTACACATCAATCGAGCGAATGTTTTTTGGAGCCTAATCAATGGAGTTAAGTGTGAATTATAAGTACCCCCCCAAATAGATAAACCATATGCCAACTTAGAATGAACAAATGCAAAGTAAACCTGCCGCTGCACTCGTACAGGCAGATATGCTTTTATAAATGAAAACTTTCTTAAAAACATAAACACATATTTTTTTAAACTGGATATATGATTTCGAAACGATAGTTTTTCATCCAATTGCAAGCCAAGATATTTAGTGCATTTACTTTGAGTAACTTCACTACAATCACAAAACTGGCTACGGCAGTCAACACTATGATATTTAAGCGGCACCAGGAAATGAAAGGAATTAGAAATGGAAAAGTTAATAAACATTGTTTTAGCTACATTTAAAGAAAGTCTATTGTATCCAAACCAGAGGCTCAAGAAATAAAGATCCTGTTGAATTTTTATTTGCAACTGATTTGCATCCGAATGTGCGTAGGCCAGAGCCGTGTCATCAGCAAATGCTGTCATAATGCCATTGAATGGTCCTGAAAACAAGTCATTAATAAATATTAGAAACAATATGGGACCAAGTACCGAACCCTGAGGTACACCAAATAGCAATGAACGCCGAGTACTCTCTGAGGAACCAATTTGGACAAACTGCTTCCTATTTCCAAGATAAGACCGAAACCAAGACAAGGCCACCCCTCTTATTCCAGCTGATTCCAACTTTTTAGCCAAGAGCTCATGATCAACTGTATCAAATGCTTTCTTGATGTCCAAAAACAAGCCTGACACTTTCATTCCTAAATTCAAATTGGAATATATAACAGACATAAAACTATGTAATGCTAATTCAGTGCTAAACCCCTTCCTGAATCCAAATTGACTAACATGAAAAAAATTAAATTTGTTTAGAAAAGACATTAATCGTTTTTTTATCAGTTTCTCAAAAATCTTAGAAAACACAGATAATAAAGAAATGGGACGATAATTTGAAACATCATCAGACTTTCCAGATTTAAAAATAGGAATTATCTTAGCTACCTTCATTTGTTCCGGAAAAATTCCCAAAGTCAAACTTTTATTACAAATATGAGCCAGTATAGGTGCTATTAAACTTCCAATATCCTTTAGTAAATTAGTATTTATATCAAGACCTGATGATTTGCACTTCTTTAATTTGTGAATGCACTCTACAATTTCTTTAGGGTAGATTTTGGTAAAGAATAACGAGTTCGGCTGTGATTTTTGTTTGAAATTTATATTGTACTCCTCAATACCCCTTACACCGACTTTATCAATAAGTGTGTTTAACCTTACTGGAATTTCCACAAAAAACGTATTGAATTCCTCTACTAGAGAGTCATCACTATCAATCTTTAACCCATTACGTTGCAAAACTATTTTGCCTTGTTTTTTTGACTGGTTACCAGATAACGAGTTAATAACCTTCCACTGATCACCAATTTCATAATTTCCCGACTCAAAAATATTAGAAAAATACTGATTTTTAGCAATCTTAATCCATCTATTAATATTATTTCTAAGTGTTATAAAATTATTCCTTATTTTATTATTGTTTGGATCACGTTTCATTTGTTTATAAAGTTTATCTTTTGTCTTAATAGCTCCCACTAGGCCATCGCTTATCCAAGGCTTTAACCTTCCATCCTTATTCCTATACCGTTTAACATTATTAACAATTAATTTAGATTTATCGACATCATCGGATAATAAGCTAAGAAATAACCCAAAAGCTTCATTTACATTGTCACAATCTAAAACATTATCCCACTTCCGGTCTTCTACTAATTTTTTAAATAGTCGCCTGTCCAATATAACGCTACTATTGACACCAATTTCTGCGGAAGGTGCGCACTTAGACAGAGACAGACAAACCGCCCTGTGGTCCGTTATTAGAGAATCCATTGTTACAACTATTTTTTTCATAGATTTTCCCGCCTTGAATAGAATATGGTCAAGACAACTTTGTTTTCCAGAGACTGGGTCGATTCTTGTAGGGCTTCCAATAAGCGGTTCAAGACCCCAAAAAGATAAAATTTCCCTATACATGTCTACCAAACAGCCTTCTGATAACAAATCTATATTTATATCTCCAACTACTACAATATTATCTTTTCTTATTATTTCTAGATGTGAAGCAAAACTATCCAGAAATGCCAATTCCATTTCATGCCATCTATACAAACATAAAAGCTTAAAAGAAAATTTATTTTTAACCTCACAAGACAACAGCAATGAGTCCGCATGATCGATAGCGCACTCTTGTTTGACGTATGCAATATTAGGAATATGTTTAATAAAAACAACAAGACCACTAGCCCTATTACCCCTTCCTGCTTCCACTATCTTATCATAGCCTTCAATCTGAAAAATATCCGCATCCTCCTCACAATATAACCAAGCCTCTGTCAAAACAATAAAATCTGGTTTACATTGCAATGCACTCAAGTAAATAACAAATCTGTCGAAATTCTTTTTAATACTTCTAATATTTTGATGCAGAATTAAAAGGCTATCAACTACCAGTTCAGAGTTATTAAACTTATCTATACTAAGAGGTAGGTCAATATTATCTGTCATAGTTTAGTAAAGTTATTAACAAAATAAATAAACTGGTCAGCAATCATATCAAGGTTCATACACTGAAGTTTAATCAGGCTATCTTTATAGAATATACTATCAGTAAACAAAGCTTAGATAGTATTTGCTTTGCCATGACTTTATGTACTAAGTCCATTCTCTCTTTCTCTCTCGCACCCAATACAATATTTTACTTAAACAATTCATTTCGATTATTTTGAATAACTCAAGACAAAATTTACACTTGGATTAAAAATAATAATAACAATACTTCTCCAACACATAAGCCCAAATGACTACAGAATATAATACCACCAATGGTCTGTCAATACCATAAGAAAAGAAACAATAATAATAATAATGTATACCTATAAATACCTTCATACATCCAATATACATACATACAACAACAATACATAAAATACATTTACACATAGCCCAAAATACGAAATCCAGTAATAATAAATTATTGACATCATTTAATCTATTAAATACAAAACCAGCATTTATATTTAAATAAAAAACCCTCAATCCAAAGATTCTAACAAAGAAAATGAAAATTTATAATTTGTCTTGTACCTATTCTTTAACATCATTCAAGTCATCCAAACTGTTAATCTGATATATTTTTCTAGATGATTCAGTCTTTTTAATCAATATTTTCCCATGTTTAACCCATACAAATGCATATGCTTTTTTTCTGGCTTCAATTTTTACCTCCCTAAGAAGGTTACTATAATATGGAGTAAGATTTTCGTTAAAATAAAGTTTATCTAACCTGCTACCATGAATGTCCTTAGAAACGATAGTTTTACGCTTTTTTGCTTCGGTAAGCCACAGATCACGAGTTTTCCTATTCAAAAACTGTACAAGTATTTTCGGTGAAACATCCTGGCGTCGTGATGGCAGTCGATGTACTCGCTGTATATCCGATTCATTGTACACAACCTCCAGAACCTCAGCAGTCTTCCGCAGTATAACCTCCATTTCCTCTTCCGGTAATTGCTCCAGATTATGGATCTCTAAGTTTACATTTCTTCCATACTGTTCAAGCGAGTTAAACCGACTTCGTAGGTCAATAAGTTCATTAATGATTTCTACATTTTTACTTTGTAGGGTGTTCATCTCTTTTTTTAATTCTTTGTTCTCGTTTTTAAAACTGCGAACTTCATTTAACAGAATGTCATACTGCTCTGTGTGAAATTGAAGCGATTACTCAAGCTCAGACACTTTTTCATTCAAACTGTCAATACCGTTTAGCTTTTTGTTCATCTCACGTAGTATGCTTTTAAGTTCATCGTCCGCTACAGTTTCACTATCACTTAATTTAGACGATACACTGTTGGAACGGCTAATAGTCGGTTCTTTTTTCTTACAAATATCACAAGTCCACTTAGATTTTTGCAAGGCACTTAGATTCCGCCATTTCGGTTCTCTAACACTACACCCGAAATGATATTTTTCCAAACATACCGAACACTGAACACAATCTTCCTCGGTTGCAATTTCTTCCTTACAGCGCTTACAAACGGACATAATTAAATGTTGGTAGAAAATACAATAATAATCACATAAAACGTTAGGGACATAGACTCAAGCACACATTCATACAACCTTGTACATGCAAGCAGGTACACGCACATCAACGCATCACGTAGAGCACGTCTGACCCTCTTGCCTTCTAACTGATAACTGAATTAGCTTATAACCAAAGCAAAAAGTTTTTAATTATAAAATTGCCTTACTTAAAAATAATTAATATGCCTTATTGGTCTCATTCTAATAATATGATTTGCCTAGGCTACTGTTACATTATTACCAATTATATGTACCTAATACCCCCTTTTGGGGACTGATAGTATCATGGTCAATAACTTTAGTCTAACAACTTGTACGAAAAATCTTGAATCAAGAGAAACTAACAAACAAGCGAGCAAAGGTTGTGGAAAGGCTCAGAGTTCTAATAATTTGTGGCAAAACCAAATTAAGTAACATAGCAATAATTACACTAAACAATACATTCAGGAAATAAAACCATATTATGTAAACAATAACTAGGCCTAGATCAAGATAAATAGGCCTTTTAAGCTTATGGCTTTGGGGTGGCCTTTAATGTATGATCAATAATATTTAAAACCTTTTTAATAGGCCTACAATGTTTATATTTTTAGGTTAGAAAACTAGTTATAGCTCTGCTCATGAAAGTTGTTCTAAATTTTACTCAAAAAAGAGATCAGTACAACTAAACAAATTTACTAGCAATACTAAAAATAGTATTCATAAATTTACATTTACCTGCATGGAGTTCCAGTAGTTTTGGCTTCAACCAATCTTCCCTTGTAGTCGGTGTGTGCTTGTCCTTTTAACTTAGCCATTTTTATCTTGTTACGTTTCCAAAGACTTATATTAGCTTTCCTCTTCTTACCAATTTTTACACCATCATCAACACATTCCTCATCATTATCCATTTTATTAAAACGATAAAACTTATCAACGTAATTAATAGGCCTAAGTTGTAACAATAACCTCTAAACACAGTAGAAGAAATAAATAAACACATGCCCAAGTGTATTCTGGGAGTCAGCTGGTTGTCTGGTTGTCAGTGCTGCCATAGAGTAGTACAGTTCGCTATGTGCTAAAAGGAGCTCAGTCAATGACTGAACCCGTTTCAGCATAGATTTATCAACAATTAGTGCCTGTTTCTATGATACCCATGTATTGGACTGATCCCATTTTAGCGTAAAACGATGAGATCCACCATTAAAAACTAAAATCAAGTGTTTTCTCTATTTGTATTTTTTTTGACTGAACCCCTTTTAGCATGAACCTATTCATTTGATTTAAAACATGGAAGTATATCTATACTCCCATTACTCCAATACAGGTTTTTTTATATTTAATTATTTAAGACCTCATCAATGTTAACTACGGAACATTCTACCATTTATAACCTTAACCTGTAACAGCCAGTCACTTTAAAAGTCAATAAATAGCCGTGCTCAGTTCATAAAATCTTTAAAGCCAAATCACAGTGGTCTTCAGAACGTGAACTAATATTAATAGTAAAGTTATTATACAAATTATATCTGCTAGGATCCATGAAATAAGTTTTAGTACAATTTTCTGTCAATCCTAACATAACGTCTTATGTTAGGATTGGCAGAAAATTGTACTAAAACTTATTATTAATAATAAATTTTGTTTAAAAGTTTGAGGAATGTAGGCTGTGTTTTGGATGAAAGATTGTACGAATGTCAGGTTGTATAATGTTAATGTGATTGGTAGTTTTTCTCACTTCCCATTTTTTTTATTTTTTTATAATAATTTGTTGTTAGTATTTATTTTATATTGTTTGTTTCTCTCACGTGCTTGTACTTAATTACTTTTTTTATTGTATTGTGTTTTCGCTTTTCTCTCAAGTACTGTTCAGGTTTATTTTATGTTGTATTGTAATTTGCACAGTCTCTAAGTTTTGTTTTGTCATATAATTTAGTTTCTTTGCTAGTTAACTATAAAATCTAATTAGTTGTAACTCATCTTCACGGTTTTTCCGTTATAAATGGCTTATACCTTTTTGGATAAAATAATTGAGGTTTATGCAAATGTTTTTTTGTTTTTTATTGCGAGTCTCTAATAATAAATTGTAATGCTCAAATGTAATACTGTATTTCAAAACTGACATTGAATTAGTCTTATAAGAAAATAGAAATATCTCGTTTTAGAGAATATCTCCTTGAAGTATGATACTTCCTTAACATTAATTACATATAATTTATTTACTCAAGATAAAAATTCTTTAAAAGGTATTTATTTTGTAGTAATTAATTATAATATTCTCTTTAGAAATCAAGGTTTAAGTTTATATTAGGATGTTGGGAAATAAACGAATAATGTCTACAAATATAAATACAATCTGTTGTTTGAGTTTTGTTGATTATATTTTCGTAGGTCATTTAGTTTCCCAACAAGCTGATAAGAAGAACAATAACTAATTGAATATGCATGAAGAATTGAGAATTCAACTAGCAAGGTACAAGCAGAACCTGTAGAAGTACATCTAAAAGTTACTTTTCCTTATTAAAAAATAAAAATGTGCTTTGACACTATAATGAAATAACAACCCATAATACTAACTTTAGATATTTCAAAAATATATTTGAGCTTGCATACAAAATATATTTAACATGCCAGTAAAGTTTGTCATGGAATTTATTCGCATACATTCTTTACTTTTGTATTATAAATTATTTTGGTTGTGCTAAATAACATTAAGTATTTTTATTTTTATCAAGTTCCTCACTCTTCCAACAGTCATTTATCTTATAGTAATACTTTCTCACAAATTTTTTTAGTATTGTTTGTTTGTTATCCAAAATATTTAGAATGCCGATAAATATTACTGTTAGTCTTCTGTTACTAGTATAAATCTTATTTAACACTATACTTACGAAGAGTAACTTTAATATAACGGGGATGTAGCGGAGTCTAAATAGGAGACAAGCAAAACGAACACATGAAAAGACCTTACGTGAAAATAGCACAACTATAAAAAGAACATACTTTTTTACTATGTATACTACTTTATTTACTATGTAAATCATTGGAAAAGCAATGATTTAATATTTTTCAATGTATAGAAAGCAGATACTATACTAATCAAAACATCATTAAAAACTTAAGGAAATAATAATTTTACGGACTCATGTTTGTGTTGTAATATCAATATTATCCTTCATGTGATTGGTTTCTAGCAACAAAAATAAACGAAGGAATCTAACGTAACCCACATTTTCTAATATGACTGAATGTTACTAACAGTAATGCAAACAAAAATATACTAATTTAGTGTTAATTTTAGGAAAATAATACTGAGAATTTTTTTATTCTTTTCCTTCTTATAAATTAAAATACTGAGGGATTTTCAATGAGTTAAAATTACACTTTTGTTTATTTTAGTCGCATTTTTCTAATAAAATAACATTAACTAATAAATGCACAATAATCCGATTCGTCAAATAAGTAATCTGTATTTTAAATATAGTTATTTAGCATGACCGCCATACACAGTAGTACATTATAGACGGGTTGGGGGTAACCTAACTTAATAAACTTGTTAACATAATAAACTAGTTAACGTAAAAACTATGTAACGTCTTAAACTATGTAACTTAATCAAATATGTAACGTAATAAACTATGTAGCACTAGCTGACCCGTATGGCGTTGCCCGTGGTGGATGGTATTTTCAGTATTTTTAATATAATTATATTCTTTTTAAGTGTTCAGTCAGTATTTGGCTTATATATATATATATATAGATCTTAAATAACAAAAGCTCTATTGTCGTAATAATAAAAGATCTGAAATTATTATTTTAGTAATTTTGATCCCCCCAAACCCCTCCTAAAATTTCGAAATTTTTCATACCCTTTCTTAGGGAGCACCTATGGCCCTAGAGGAAGCTACTGTAATGTTTGTTTAACTCTAGGTGACTTTATCATGTAAGGTTGTTTTATTTGAGATTAAGGTTTTCGGGAGATTACTGAGAGAACACTTTGTATATGTTCTGAATTTATAAAGGATATTTTGAATTATAGTATTTGCAAGTTTTGGGGGCGTCCACCAGGTCCAACTATGGACCAATTTTTAACTTGGCTAGAGAAGTACTCCTAAGTATAGGGTATTAACAATTACAGAGACACAGTTTTCTTAGTCAAATCAAGTTTAATAAATTAATGAACTCTCCCTCTTCAAACTCTTTCAATACCAGAGGTTACCTTGACAAAACTACCTAAATCAATTATAGGTTTCTCACCTTATTTTTATACAAGAAATTACACTGACAAATGATTTGAATTAATTATAGTTATTGAAATGATTTAATACCTGAAATTAAACTGACAATTTATTCCCTTTATTTGTGGTTTATCAGGTGCTCTTAAAACATTAAAAGTACCTTACCAAATTATTTAAATTAGTTAGGATGTTGACACTCTCTTAACATATTGAATAACCCATTCTACATTTATACAAACACATAATATTTCTACCTTAAACTCTGAGCACTAATTTCTCCTTTTCAACACCTTGATTCTAACTCTTTCAAGGAATGATTGAATCCGCTCAGGTATATAAATATATGTAATCCATTACTTATGAATTTGAGTGTTAAGTCATTAATTAACTCAGAATGGTCTGCTTATTAATTAATAATTCTATAATATTTAATTGTTTGGTATATTATTCAATGTTAGTTCTAAACCTCGAAATCTGTCTTACAAATCTTTAGTTAAATTCTATTTACTCACATATTAATCTCCTTCCTTTACACAACACCACTCTCTACAAGATTTTAAATAATAATTACACCCACGCACTCGCACACACTATTTACCGAATTTCTGTAGACGAATTACTTCCGAACTTTACTTTTACTACCGATTACACGTGTTTGGTTTTTTTTATGCTATTTTTTCTTTTGTTGAATTTGATGTTTTTACCCCTTGACGCACAGTTATTAAAAAGCTGCGTTATTTCTTTCTTCCTCCCCTCTTTTTCTTTCCACGTCTCGTTGTTTCCTCACTATTGGTTGATTTCTGAAATTTGTCACTATTTGATTGGGCCACTCGATTTCCTTTAGGTTGCTTTTATTATGGTACCACCTGGAAAGTATAGTTCATTGTCCTCGGTCGATTAGACGCGTGCTATAATGCTTAGTTTGCGTTTACGTTTGCAGTTTTATTTTTATGTCCCAAGCTATGTTCTGTAAAATTACTTTTGTTTTAAATATTCTTATTGCAGTTATTTATTTGTTTTATTTCTTCTTTATTTTATTTTATTGTAAAGTGGTTGGGGTGAGTTATTAACCCCAACCCTTACACTACATTCCAAATTTCATTCAAATCCGTTCGGTAGTTTTGAAGAAATCGTGATTTAATAACTTTGATCTCCCAAACCCCTCCTAAAATTTCGAATGTTTTGAAACCCTTTCTTAGCGAGCGCCTATGGCCCTAGAGGAAGCTACATACCAAATTTCATTCCAATCCGTTCGGTAGTTTTGAAGAAATCTTTTTTTAATAACTTTAATCCCCCCAAACCCCCCTAAAATTTCTAATTTTTTCAAACCCTTTCTTAGTGAGCACCTATGGCCCTAGATTAAGCTACATACCAAATTTCATTTCAATCCGTTCTTTATTTTTTGAGAAATCGTGATGAGTGAGTGAGTGGTATTTCGCTTTTATATATATAGATAATAAACTATGTAACGTAATAAACAATATAACGCGGTAAACCATACAACGTAATTAACTATAGAACGTAATAAACTAATTAATGTAATAAACTATATAACGTAATAACTATACTTAGCAAATTAGCATAATACAAAACAACAATTAATTCAGATACTCAAGTCTCGACGATAAAGTGTTGTCACGTAGTATCGAAACCGTCTGACTTAATTAAATAGTAGCTAGGTTGGAATGATTATTATTTGGGAGAGAATTTTGTCTACGAGAACCCATTCAGCTAAACACCGTATCTTGGATGGGGAGAGGGTGTGGGGAGGTAAGTGAGCGATTCTTACGGTAAAAAAGTTAAGCTTCGGATTAGAATAAATCAATGTTGAATTTCAATTTCTGATCAAGTATGAAGATAGTGTTGTCATAGTTATAAAGACCACAACTAAAATTGTGTTTACAGAAATATAACACCATTCTTCCAATGAGGTGATAATTGCTGCCCTTATCTACAAATTTAATTTCTGTGTTAAATGTCTATAATTTACTTTCAACTTTAAAATAAAAATTTATTTATTTTACAGATATTTCGTTGAAGTATAACACAAGTAAGTGAATTGCTAACAGTTTGAAACATTATCTATAATGTAACTAAATTGATAGATGTATAAAACACAAATGTAAATATTTTAATAAATATGTATTAAAGAAAGGAGTAGAAATACATTATGTATATTACATTTCTCTGATCTGGACCTAGTTATATTATACACACAAAAAGACTAAAGTACTACAATTTCAACTGAACTCAATAAACCACTTAAATATATTTAAAGTATCGGATATTACGAATCAACTTATCAACTTCGAACGCATTAGCGTATTTGATATGTGTGAATCTGGAGTCTACAATCTTATCATGAACCAATAGAGACGCTCCTGACATAGCAAAAATAAACATGGACATATTGTACTTGCACTTTAATACAATATTAATCTTAAAATAGTTTATTTTGTGTCTTAAGTAAACATAAAATCTGTGCTGCTTTTAGCAACCTCGCATTGACAAAGTTTTGTTTTCTGTATATACAGCTATACATCATCCTTTCAATTTATCAAATACGTCACTGTGATGCAAAATCTCAAGAGTGTATTCTCGTTGATGTATTGTAAAAATAAAAACAAAAATAATATGGAACTTTAAACCAGTTGATTTCTCTTAATACTGAAATGTATTAACGTTCTATTAAGATATACCACTTCCACAAAGGTAACCATGATGGAGAAAAACACGTTATATGTGTATACATATGCAATTGAATTACAAGTGAAGAAACTTAGACCAAGACCGAGATTTGAACCCAGGACCTTTACCATTCCGTGGTAACGCTCTACCAACTGAGCTACCCTGATCGCACCATATATTGGTCGATGTTATCTAACTTGTACTGTTTTAATGAATTTATTGAA
>JAGFPH010003509.1:92125-102879 GCA_018207615.1 Philaenus spumarius
TTCTTTTTCTTCCAACTTTTACCGCTCTCCGCAAGTTTTCTAAGGATGTGCTTATATCGCGATAATTTACACTTCTGAGGTTTTGATACGAGAACATTTCCTTTTAACGTATTGTGAGCGCCCTAGCATATAGATTGAATTATAATCGGCCGATTTCAAAAAATGTTTTCTTCTAAGTGGTTTCATTTTAAATAATGTACGGAGTAACTCCGCATCGCGTAACACGGTACGAGACATGATGATTAAATGATGACTGATACGCTATTGTATTAATATTTTTTTCTTTTTGGAACATACGCATAATTATATTTATCCTTTGGAAAATTACTATATTTTATAATTTAAAAATCACGCGTCTTATTTAAAGATAGTAAATAATTTAAAAGTCCCGCGTGTCGAATATGACTCATTAGCCAAATCCTAGTTGACTGTTGATCGATCAGAGTGGAAATTTTACATTTCGAATAATTTAAAAATCCCGCGGGTTAAATTATAACTCATATGCGCCAAACCATGGTTCTGAAAGACCACAAACTTATTTACATTAATTATTTTTGTTGACTTAGATTAGATTTGTTGACTTATCTTTGTTGACGCACTGGACCAAAATTTGTGCGTATTCCTTATCCTTATACCTTTGGAGCGTGACCTTTGGTTTGTTTGTTTGGCTGATCAGATTTGGGCGTTTGTACCTAATCAACTGTATAAATTAAAAAAAACTATGTAACGTAATAAACTATATAACTACTATATGTTACGTATCAACTATGTAATCATACTATAATTGGTTATTGTAGCTCATGTATTACTGAAGATGGTGACGTTGTTTTAAAACGCGTTTGAGTTAATAAAAGTATTGGTTGTGAGATTCAAGTTTTATTCTATCAAGTATATCTTCTCATAAAGTATTTATTTATTTATATTTATATACATATATATTTATATATACATATATTTGTATTTAGTGTGTTATTTTTATAGTTTGGGTATTATAATAATTTCTACATCACAATATATTATTTCTAAAAGCAAAGCGTCTAAAGTTATTGTAAGCAAATGTATTCAAATTATAATCATCAACGGAATGCATGAGATGACGTCACCATTGATTAATTATACCATTGTAATTAAGCATTTCACTTAGCAATGCACGGTTGATGATGCTACACCTGTCATGTAAAGGTTTGTCACTCGGTAAATTATAACACTTGTTTGATAACCTGGTTTGTAATCCAATGACAAGTCACTTTGGTATTTAAATGAATAATGTATGTAACGTAAGAGTACTTGGTTTTTACATTTAGTATTGTTGTTATACATAATAATAATTCGTAATAAATGTTGATGTAAATCAAATAAATTGTACATCCGCCTAAAAACGTTTCTAGCTGTAATAAGTTCTGGTAAAAAAACTTTCTGCTGAACATCTCAGAATTGTATTTTTTAACTATATTCTTTGAAGCACACCTAAGTTTTGTGACAAATGCTTACTGTCAGATATTCCATATATCTGTATATTACGTTACACTGTTGAGTTTAAAGCTGCAAGCATTGGAGCGTTCATTCTTGGGGTTAGACTTAGGCGACCTTCATCAGTCTTATGAGAAGCAATAAGACGAGTTCAAAAATGTTTTGGATGAATTAAAACTATAATGGAACTAAACTCTCCAACAACTAAATATAAAACACTTAAAAATTATGTAGTGGAATTCAATGTATCTTGAACATAATTTATTCTGATTGTCTACAGTTTTCACTTTATGTAAATATGCAAATTCATCCCTTGGAAACTGCTACTTAAATGATTTTTGGATGTTTATGAATTCATACACAATAAAACAACTATGTAATTTCTTATTGATACATTACTAAAATCCGATTTAATATTTTTATTCAATTTTAGATCCGTTTACTCTTTTAACTACTTTTTAATCGTCTTTCGACCTCAGTTAGCTAATTGTACAAGAAGTTTCTGATCTTTTTATGATATAATATTTTACAGCATTGAGTTGGTTGAATTTATTCAGAACTTTATAAATAAATTGAAATTGTTAAATAAGTTTTATAATTTTTAAATCAACTTCAAAATAATTATATAACTCCTGGCATGAAGTTTTAAATTTTGAGATCTGACTTACATGTAGTTAAATATTAGACTACTTGCACATAATTTTCAACAACATTTTGTTTTAATTCGTGGCCATACTATTGGAGTAAAAGCAACGAATCCAGTGAGCGGAGCCAACCTTGAGAAGACTGGTCTATGATAGTGCATTGTAGTCAGTAGGTAAGAACATTCTCCCCGATGTTTTACCGCTATCAAGTAACTCGACTGAAAATCATGTTTTTCGTGTTTTTTGTAAGCTAATATCTTTAATGTTTAATTTACTATTTTGGTCGCCTACGAATTATTTAACTATTTCCTGCAAATTTCAAAAGATTTTATTCAAAATCTGATGAAAGGTAAGTAATATTGAAGAGTAAGGAACTGGTTTGTTCTGATATTGGACTCCCTTAACTTTCACCTCTCGTACACAATTTTAGGACACTTTTTTTTGATTTCGGTATATCTATGAATCTTATCTTTTTACTATGTTTTGGTTTTAATTGATCACTTAACACTCACTTTAGTTTTAAATCTATACCAAAAACACTTGTAGATATAGATTACTAAAAACTTGTTTCACAATCTGATATACTTTTATTCGTTGTAATATACTATATGTGTTAGTTGCTTGATAATTTCAAACAGAATAGATTTCTTTAAAAGGACGCCAGCGTTCGTAATCCTCTCTCGGCTTGTTAGTTTTTAAATGTAGGAAATCATTTGCCAACTGCTATTCGTCCCTAATTTACACATCGTTCTTATTGGGCTATTTAAAGTGCATTCTGGATGCATGATAAAGTATAAACTCTAGGCATGAATTGGAATGAAATCGCAACACAAATTTTAAATTAGGCACTTTTTAGACGTAGTTTTTAGGCGCAGCTCGGCGCACTAAATATATTTGAGTTGGGTATATAAGTGTAACAGATTGTCCTACGTCATCATAGGTTTATTCTATAGGCGCACCTCGGAGCTATGTTTGCTGGCGGGGAATCGGATTTTACCGTCACTCATTTTCTGAAACGCTTTATTATGAAACGCTCTACTATACATCGTACACATGTGTATCCATCTGTTTGAAAAAAGTTTTGGTCTAGCTGAGATTCGAACCAGCAGATTCCATCACCGTAGACTAGCGCCTTAGGTTAGGTCACGAACGCATAACTAGTTTAGAATATTTTAGTTGGGTATATGAGTGTAACAGATTGTCCTACGACGTAGGCTTAACCCTTTAATGTTAACACGATGTTTAGTTAAACTGGTAATATCTCTGAAATGGACATTGTGCTTCCTCATTTCGTAAGTTGTGTTAAAAAATTGGGTCTGCGTCGGACCAGACGGTCTAAGTTATAGTTCTTTGGCCATTCGTATATTCGTATACTTTCCTATAATTTTTGAAAAAAAAAATTTCCCAGCCGGGGATCGAACCAGGGATTCTAGCCTGGAAGTCGAGTGCGTTAACCACTCACCCACCGAGACTCTTGAAGTATCTCTTGTACAGAAAATTTATAAAAAGGCAATCTTCGGATTTTACTCCTAACGCGTGACGCGGTTTTTCGACAGACACCCCATCCCGATTACAACGGGCGCAAAGAAGTATAACTTCAAAAGTTTACACTTTTTTTAATATATTTTAGTTTTAAAAGTTTACATGAAGTAATTGTTTTTGTGGCAGATATTGAATTTGCTTAATATATCTCGGTGATTATAATAGTAGTACAAACAGTGAAATAAAATGTATACTACTTTAAACGACAGGAAAAGCTCAATTTATTAATAAAATATAGTTTTAACAATTTAGCTAAGACTATTAGTTTAAGCTAATAAGTCAACGCATTGAAGAAACATTTTCTTTCCGAGGCAAAATGGCTAAGCTTGCGTCTTCGTCCACTAACGCCTTAGTAATAGACATGAACGTTGCTATAAAAACAAGGGAAAATTCCTTATCTTAAATCGGGAAGGACAAAATAACTGGCAAGCCATAACGTCTAAACCTATTTAAATAAATGATAATGGTTTAGGATGTTTTTAATGCTTGAATGATATTCCAAACTGAAGTGGAAATCCCCGACATCGGTAAAGTCAGATTAACTTATTGCTGATTTTTAACGATAATTTTCACCGGCTTGATGAATAACATTGACTGAAAAAAGATCTTAGCATTTCAAACTGGTAGCGTTGGAATATGATACCTCCGTACTTTTACAGTCAAACTTATTAATATACGATTTAAAAAATGTCTCAATTATAACACCTCTTTTTATCAGCTTTACTCGTATGTCTATTTAAAACCAAACCAATTGTACAATCACTTTAACAATTGGGAACTGGCGCCAAGTATCAAAGACCCATCTTTAGTTATTTACTATTTTATAACTTTTGCTTATGTAAAACGTTTAGTGTAAAAAAACAAAATGCTACGTTTTAGTAATTTTACTAGACAAAATTTAAATTTAATATATATTACAACGGTACACGCTTACGCTTTTGCAAAGTATCAACGGCCCTTCTGCGGGTACGCCAATCTCTACAACGCTTAAGATATATCGCCGGTGAGGTGACTCTGTTTTTTGAAATCTAGCTCACTTTGCAACGATAATCTTACAACTGTACACTTTTGTATCGCCCAGTAGGGTGTCAGTCTTTTTCGACCTATACGACACACCTCAGCGAACGTGTACTGTGTAGGATAAGTTAAAATCACCCACTGGAAGTACAGGCTATCCTTTTTCTTTAAAGGGCCTGGGTGATTTAACTGTTTGTCTAATATTACTCTGAATATTTTGACTAAAAAACTACAAATTACACTTCCAGTAATCTTAATAAAACTCAGCTTTGAGCACAAGCAAAAATAGAATTTACTATCTGTATTCCTCGAGGAAGTGAATACAGTGGAACTGACCTTGTAAATAATTTTATTTGTGCCTTGGATAATTATATAACGTAACACCTTGATAATATTTCTAACACTAGGAAATATAACAATGGAATATTCAACAATAGGTAAGTGAACGTTAGAAACTTTTTTATACTGTAAAATAATAATCATCCATTTATTAATCTTAAAAAACACAACTCAAAAATAATACCTTTGGATAACTCTTTTCCAATTTATACAATTTGCAACAAAAGCAATTTTCTTTAACTCTTGCTTAATCTAATAAGGTAGAACAAATTTTAATATTACTTTTAATTATGCTTTTAATTAATATGCTTTGTTCCAAGCTTTTTATTAATTACTTATTTTTAATTTATTTAAATTATGAATTTACTTTAATGATTTTTATGCTATACGACTTTAGATATTATAAAAACATTTCACACTAAGAAAAACAATTTCCAATCCTACTAACCCAGTATCTGTAATAAATTAAATTTGAATTTAATCAGGCAAATTGTGGGGAATAAACGTAAATTCGCTGACACAGACCTCAAATTTGTTGTTTAAGATGGCCGTCTAACACGGGGCTGATTGTTGTTTATAGCAGCAGAAGAACCTGTAGGGTAAAGTTGCTCTCTGCGCTTTTGGCGATGTACAATGATGACAGCGTGCTGTTCTATTGTTGTCGTGAAGCTGCGTCAGATGTTCTTCCGTTGAGTTATAGTTGCCTGTGGTTTGTAGTAGTCCTTTATGTGTCCGGGGATCGTCCTGCTAACTCTTCCACGTTAGATACTCATGTCCAGTTGTCCGCCAAAACGTTCCAGAAGTCCAGGTCCCTGAAGTTTCTTAGCTACTTCATTGATAATATAGCCTTAGCAGTATATTGTATTCCTGCTTATATTCCTGTAGTCTTCCTGTATCGCCTTGTCAAACCGCTGATCACTTCACCCGTATAATAGCAAACTCCGTACTAACTCTTAAAAATCCATAAACAGAGTGACATACACTCCGTGTACTGTCGATCACCAAAAATCCCTAAACAGAGTGACATACACTCCGTGTACTGTCGTTCACTCAATAATCCTCTAAACAGAGTGACATACACTCCGTGTACTGTTGATTACCAAATAATCCTTTTGAAATTCCCGTCCAGGGTTTATAAAGCCTCCTTCCATCTCCACTTTCGCGATTTTTTCGCGAAAACTCATTTTTTCACATTAAAGTGATTTTCTTACACCTTCCTGTGTGTAAAATCATCCTTTGTTTAGTAATACATTTAAATCCTTTATTTTTATCTTGTTTATCGTAGTTTTAAGGCTTAAACTTCTTAAATTATTTGAATGCTACATCCTTGTTCCGGCCGCCAAAGCTCCTCTCCGCTCTGATTGGCTCAGCGCTTTACGTGGTTCCTAACCCTTCCTCTCCTATTCTACTGCGCGAATTTTCAACTTTCCTTTCTAACTCCTCGCGGTTTTATGGGATTTTCCCGCGAAATAGCTTTTCTTAAACTGTGATTTTTTCCTGTTTTTTAGAGACTTGAATGAAAGTTGTAGGACGCTCCATTCTCTTCCTAGGCCTTCCCTAGCGTTTTCCCAATGCATTTTCTTTTAAAAATTTTCCATTTTCATTATTTTAAATTTTCATTTTCATTTTCCTGAAGGTCTATTGTTGTTGTGACAATAGCCGAAGTCTGATTTCTATAATAGGTTTTTTTAACGAAGTTTTTGCCATTTAAAAGTATACGATTTTCCAAGTTTTACATTTACGTTAAATACCGTTAATTTATTTAAAATACTGGTTTTTACAATAATCAATTTACCTCCCTTCTTTATTACTTTATATTAATAGTTTAAAAAATACAATTTTCCCTACTGACTTAACCGCCAGGTGTGAAAACTCCTACCATTCATAATAATTATTTTATTTGAATTTTCTTTTGCTTTTCCTAAGCAACTAATCCTTCTTAATAACATGTACTCATTAAACTTTATTAAACTTTAACTTTAATTGACTTTAGCGTCAGTGTTTCTACCCTGATTCGCTAAATATTGAAATTATGACTTTTTGTCATACCACCTTTTTTATAGGCCTTATTTTGCTCATTACAAAAATACCTCCCTTCCAGGCTTTTGAGGAAATTTGAAATTTTCCCCCGACTTTACTTGATTGTTACGTCATCACCGTTTAGTATTACGACCTGAGTCTCATACGTACAACACACCCGTGATTAGCGTAATGTGTTCCCGCCATAGAACCCAAATACGTAATAGTCCTGGATCCAGGTGTTCCCTAAAATCTTTGATTTTATTCTAAGTTCATTTTACAATCCCGAACAAGCTCGGGTTCAATAGTTCCATCTGTACGATAACAACCACCTCGCCGGGACTTGTTCAAGGCCGCGCTACATTGGGTTCATCCACATGGTCGCCCAGAAATCTTGCATTTTACATATTTCAATAAAATTTCAAAATTTCCGGATTTACACGGGTTTTGCCCGTTGTAATATATATATATATATATGAATTTACTATTACTAGTGGCTTGTAGGGGCAATAGCCCCTATATATAGGCTATATTTCTAGGAGCAATACCTCTTTGCGAGGTGGTCTTCCAGCGTTATTCATTACAGTAAAAAAGTACAGTTGAAATAATTTTATAATGTGTTTAATCATATAGCCTAAGCTTTGATTTTAATTCTCACTTTGAAACAAAAACACAGCTACAATAACAAAACTGCACATTCAGGTGTTGTTATGATAGCTGAATTTTCCAATTTATATACAATCACCTGTTTTTAACACTAAAATCACTTGATTTATACCTATATATTCCCATGCTATTTAAATGGGAATTATTTTATTCCGTAACAAATTTTCGTGACACAATTAACAAAAATGAATATTTTCCCTCAAAACTTCATGCACAGGCCTCTAAAATGAGACCTCTCCCAGCTTTCTACGACCTACCGTTCGCTCACAATTTCATTTGCAAATTTGGGCTTACGGAATTAGATATATAGATATCATATGTAACCAGTTTTATAAAATGTTTGAATAACACAATAAATTGAGTTTATGAGCCTACAATGAATAATAATAATAATTATGATTTAAATATATTTTACATTTATACTAGTGAAACTTGGATTTTGATTGTCTCATAACAAATTGTAGTCTTGAATTGGGCAGTTCGGACATGGAAATTATGCATGACTGAGAAAATGAACTCGAGGTAATACTTGCAATGCTACTTTGTCTTACTGCCTCACTTTCATAAGTAGCATCTTCTCCTAGCCCTTACTGGAAATTGATCGGCCTGCGGAGTTTTATCTGCGAGTTCTTGTCTTGTGAGCCTAATTTCTAGACAATGGTTTGTCATCATAGATCTACGTTGCGCGTGCCCAGATGTCAATGATGTTGCAAGTTTTTTTCAAAAAGATTCTTTGAACCAATGTAGTGGTGGTGTTATGCGCTGTAAATATATTTTTTTAATTAACAACAGCCTTATTCGTTAGCCCAAACAAAAAATGGGTTGTTCAAAGAACAAAGAATAGAGTTCATATAAAATATAAACCCCACCCTTTTTTTAATTATAGTAAGTTATAATTTCTGGTGTGCACTGTTCTTATGCAGGCTCATCAATCGCATCATCTAAATGTATTTGGAGGCCACAATTTCATTCTTTCCTTTTGTTTGGCACATACGATCATATTGTTGCATAATATTATTGGTAACCAAAGTGCATTTGTTTAGTAAAACCATTTGACTTTTGGAGAAAACAATCCCTTTAGCTTAACCAAAATATGACCGGATGGAATTTCTTGTGTTGTAATAAACCATAAGAGGCTGTGCCTTAATGTTTATTTATATATCACCACAATATTTACTAATCTTAAGTAGTGTTCAACAAATAGTAATACAAACTATTTCAAGATATTTGGAGTACTTACACTCCAATGTATTTACATACTTGAAGTGTTGCTTTATTTAAATTCAATTGTGATCATGTCCAAAATAAGGATACACACAACTACAGCACCATGCAAGCTTGCAAGTATCGTGCCCGACATCATAGGATAAATTTATACAGTAAAATTCCCTCACAAGATGGTGCAAAGTTCGAGAATGGATTTTAAAAACAATATTAGACAATTTCTATTGCCTGGATCCTTTTACTATGAGAATGAGTTAGTGCATCATGATTGTGATATTTTGTGAAAGATGCGATCTCTTTTTTGCAATGTTTTGTATATTATTAACTTATTCTTAAAGATTTCGTATTTTTTTATTTTGTGTATTCATGTTAATTATTTTATACTTTACTCTATTTTTAAGCAGATTGTTGTATAACTTTATTTTGTGACTTTGAATGCATTGTTCCAATGTGTCGTACTATGGCCTTTTTTATATAAATACTTTTTTGTAAAAAAAAAAAAACATCATCGAATAAGTAAATATGTTGTTTTCTTTGCGTAAGTATTAACTACCGTACTCACTTAACTCACTAATCTTTTACTTCCGACAATATGATGTGTCTAAATAACATTAGGTTTATCAAATATTTGAATATATCTGAACATTTTACTTTCTCACTATACTATAATATAGAGAAAAAGTATAGTGATCGCATAACAATCGATGTTGAGATTTTTGTGGAAATATCCGTTTTGGGACCCTCTAAGTCCAAAAAAGTGGTCTTTACAAAATTTCTGTCTGTATATCTGTATGCATGTATGTATGTATACAAAGCTAGAGCGAAAACTATTTAATCGATTTCAACCAAATTTGCATCAGACATGTCAAGTAGGCCTGTATATATGCATGAAAAACTTTTTGAAAGATTTTGAAAAAAAAACCTTTTTGGCAAAAAAAACCCGCAAAAAATCAGTTGTTATTTTTTAATAAAAAACGGCTCTAACGATTTTGATATTTTTTTTTTTTTTTTGTAGCCTTTAATGTACCCTACCACATGCAAAAAAACAGCATCATTCTAAAAATTATCGTTTAGCTAATAATAATAATAATAATAATAGATTTTTTGGGTTTGTTTGGTCATAAAGGGGGTTGTTTTTAAAAATTGTTCAAAACCTTTTTTCGTGCATCTATACAGGCGAAATTTGTTCGAAATCGATCTAATAGTTTTCTCTCTAGATAATAATAATAATAATATTTATTAGTTAATTTCCTACTTTAATAAATCACCTCTCCTACCTACAATATTATGAAGTCACAGTGAATCTGTTTAATAATTTAAATTTGTTTGTGAGAAATTTTGTGCCAGTTCCTGGTACCGTTCATTTAAGAATAATTACACCCTCCACGACTAGTTTTAACTATAACACGTAACTTCTCGCCCATCTAAATTTTATGCTTATTTTTATACTTAAGTTTACTATCAAGTGAGATTTGGATTAATGTAGTCTCAATAGTTAGTTTTAAGATAAAGTTATCATTAATTCCAGTTTCATATTCAGAATATCAAGTAGCAGGAAAAATAATTCTACTGAATTCTGCTGATATTCTGATGAAATGAAGAAAGGTTTTTTTTACAAGATTAAAGGTAGGTATATAAATAGCCCCAAAATACTATTGAAAGTCAATATTACCATTTTGTTCATTAGGCCCTAGTGATAGTTAAATTTTGTATGCAATTTTCAGTGGCCGGTGTAGTGTCATATATGGGTTTTATTATAATGTAATGTAAAAATAAAAAAAATATTTTCTCTGATATTTAGAGTATTTGAAAATAAATGTGTAATTTAAAAAT
>JAGFPH010003509.1:112600-130116 GCA_018207615.1 Philaenus spumarius
CCATGAAATAAAATTGACATTTCATAATTTTTTGATAATAATGACAATATTTTCTGTAAATTAAAACAAACAGCACTAAAATCGGCCCAGTAGATCTTCAGAAATAGCTATCAATAGGATTTTAACATAAAACCCAAAAAACTTTAAAAGTGCCCTTTTAAGTGTGCCCATGAAGTAAAATTGACATTTCATAATTTTTTGATAATATTGACAACATTTTCTGTCTTTTAAAACAAACAGCAATAAAATCGGCCCGGTAGATCTTCAGAAATAGTTATCAACAGGATTTAAACATAAAAGCCAAAAAACTCAAAAAGTGCCCTTTTAAATGTGCCCATGAAATAAAATTCACATTTCATAATTTTTTGATAATAATGACTACATTTTCTGTTATGTAAAACAAACAGCACTAAAAACGGCCCGGTAGATCTTGAGAAATAGCTATCAATAGGATTACCAAACGTTTAAGTGTCTAGTGAATTATTATATAAGTAAGATATTTTTTGAACATATAGAAAAAGAAAGTGTATGAATTATCTTTAATTTTAATGATGATTAATCCATTTCATTCCTTTGAATAGAGTAATCGAATTACAAAATGTTTTTTATACACTTAAGGATCATATTAAACAATTTTAGCTTTATAGCTTGTGGGAAGTTTTACTTCTTAGATTGTTTTAAAAATATTACCAGCACTATACGTTAAATAACTAAATCTTTTAAATACGTTGATATCGTGTTTTATGTTTTACTAGGACTAAACCTGTAGACCTGAAAAGAACTATAGAAAGACATTTCTTATAGCCCAGTCGGTATAGGTTACAACTACCAGTAATTAGCAATACGGCTGAATTTTTTTTTATAAGTACATTAAAGTATGTAGATTAACATAAAAAAAAGTTTACCAGTCTATCGATTTCCCAAAGTCGAAAAAAAAATCGATTATCATATTTTTTTCGATTATCCTTATTATTTCGAGCTGGGATGAAGATAGAGGAAAATAAAAAATACCACCGTGTTGGGGAGGTATTTTTCAACAAAAAAGGTCATATGTATTTATTTCGTCCGAGCAATGGTTTGTCTGGAAAAAATTCGATAATGCAGGTATGTATTTTGCAGCAGAGGAAATCACTAAAAGGGGACATCTTATTCATACATGAAGCGTTGGCTCATTCTAAATTGGCCGAATTTTAATATATCGAATTGAAACTTGACATAGGAGTTAAAATATATATTTTAAACATTTATGCTGAGCTCAGCTTGTTATCTTGAAAATTACCCGATCTAGAGCCACTTGACTTATTAATGGGTTTCTCGATTTTAGGAGTACCGGACCCACCAATTAATTTTAAACAGCTCCAGTTTAGAAAATTTTCAAAATATCAACCTGAAAGTTTTTTTACAAGTTAAATATATAGATTCAAACAAGTTCAAGGAGTATAAACCTTTTTCATTATTTACTTTTAAAAGCACAAATAAATTAAAAAAGTATAATTTTAGACCTTTTTAGATTTTTCATCAAAACGCTTGAGTTGATCAGCTGCAGATTAGTCATTTTTTTAAATATAGTTTTTAAAATAAGTATAGCAAAAAACAATTGTATTTTTAACTTCTGTACCAATTTTTAAATCGATATGTTCAAAAATGTCGAAAATGGAGTCGTTGAATCCAAAAATGTTATAGTTAAAACGAGATAGGTAAAACAGAAGACTATTTTCAAGCGCCTCGTTTTTAAAAATAACAAGAAAAAAATCGTTCATACTTACTAAGAATATTTATACTGGTGTACTCAACTTGTAAAACAAATTTGGTGTTGATATTCCAAAAATTGACGAAACTGGAATAGATTGAAATCAGTTGGTGGGTCCGGTACACCTAAAATCGATAATCGAAATCGACTCCTAGATCGGGTCATTTTCAAGATAACGAGCTGAGACTCAGCATAAATGTTTGAAATATATATTTTAACTCCTATGTCAAGTTTCAATTCGATATATTAAAATTTGGCCAATTTAGATTGAGCCAACGCTTCATATATGAATATGATGTCCCCTTTTAGTGATTTCCATTGCTGCAAAATACATACCTGCATTATCGAATTTTTTCCAGACAAACCATTGCTCGGACGAAATAAATACACATGACCTTTTTTGTTGAAAAATACCTCCTCTACACGGTGGTATTTTTTATTTTCCTCTATCTTCATCCCAGCTCGAAATATTAAGGATAATCGAAAAAAAAATGATAATCGATTTTTTTTTTCGACTTTGGGAAATCTATAGACTGGTAAACTTTTTTTTATGTTAATCTAAATACTTTAATGTACTTATAAAAAAAAATTCAGCCGTATTGCTAATTACTGGTACTTTTGGTCTAAATTGACCTTTACCGACTGGCCTATTATGCAACAGTGAATTTATAATTGCCATGAACAGCGGGAATCCGTACACGGCGTCTTCATTGTAGTCTTCATGAACTGAAAAAACAAACAAAATACAGTTACATTTATATAAACGGGACAGAGATTTAAGACGTAAAACGATAGCTCGATGCAGGTTCGATTATTCCGAAAAATATAAATCTTTTAGGTATCTATTAAGATTTTGACTTCAAATAAGATGAACGAGAATATTTTAGGACGACTCTAGATACAACATTGAATTGGAAAGCTCATGTCGAAATGAAAATAACAATACTAAACTTAAAGTATTGAATAATGTTTTTGCTTTTGGAACGAAAGTCACAATTCAAGTAACCAAACTGCTTTTATACAAACTTTCGTTAAAACTAGTTTTGACTTATGAACCGCAGAATACCGATGTTAAAGTTATTCAGAAATTTCGGAATAGTGAACTCAGGGGCATCGTCGACGCACCGTGGTATATACGTAACGATGACATACAGAAATACCTTAAGAGGGATACGGTCACTGAAGTCATAAGATCTGCCGCATAGGCTCGATCGTAGTAATCAGATCTCCCCTAGTACATCATAGAACATGTGATTTTAGTTAATAGTTTTATTGGTGAAATAATATTACTGTCGTTAATCATTTATGGTTGTTTGCATTTTTTCTATAAGTAATTACACTGTTCTGAACTATTCCGTATAATTTTGTACTGTAATACTTATGCTTCTTACACTCATATCTAGAAGTATTGTGACACCGTTCTGTTTGTTAAGCGTCTAAACTATAAATGCTTTAAAATAGATCATTTAAAAAACAGTAATGATTTAACGGACTGAATGATCTAATATTATTTATTTAATGTAAGAGTTGCAAGCGAGATTGCTTTATGTTAAAAAGTTACCAAGGTCCTTGATGTAATAACACTTCTGGTATTTGTTTATTCTCTAGATTAATTATATATTATTAATAGTAAAATAATCAAAGAATAGAATTATATTGAATAAATATGAAACATTTATTTAAACAAGAGACATTTGGTCTTAACAATTATCGATTGAAATTAACATTTTTTTTTTTTGGTTATAATTTAACAAATTGTTCGTAATTTGTTAATTGATTTTATTTAATCACTCTTATCTCGGGGTTCCGGTTGGTGCCGGCTTTTCCCAAAATTTATTAAAATTTAATAATAAACAGAACATAGAAATCTTTGAATAATAACAATAATAAAAGAAATAAAATAAGGTTAAATGTTAATTGAGAAGGTATATCATGAATTAATAACAGTATATATATATAGTTTAGTGGAAGAACACTGGGGAAAAGTTTCTATAACAAGGATTAATCAATACTGTGATTATTATCTTTGGAAGTTAATGTTTTCACTTAAGGCCTAGCCTATTACACTTAGCTTAAGGTATAATAGAAAATGGATAGATCTCACCATAGGTTAGTTTCTTTTGGTTAGGCTATTATTTTATTTTATGTAATTGGTGGTCATTATGCCTTTAATTAATCCTTTTTACAATTCTTCAGTATCAATTAAGAGATAGTTTTTCTTGTTTGATTATAATAGTTTTTATTTCTTCTCTGATTTTCACAAGACAAAAATTGGGTGACCTTTTTTTCTTCTATAGTTTTACAATAATGCCCGATTTTGTTCTGTTGAGACACAGCTGGTAACTTACGCACTTGTTCACTAGATATTTTCACTTTTGGTATAGTTATGTTTAGGCTATAAGTATATTTATTTAAATTTTGGTTCTGCTAATTTAATAGTTTATAAAAAATTTGATCTTATTAAATGGTCATAGATTTATTCTACAATGATGAACAATTTTTGATATATTAATTAAAATACTTAAATAACTCCATTATAACTAGGATATCATTTTATTATTTAGTTTTAATATTTAGAAGTAAAAGAAAGGAATACATCTGTTTTCATATTTGGTGTAACCTCTAAACCAATCATTATCGAGTCTACCAAAGTAGGCGTGTTTAGCGAAAGCTGGCGAAGATTCGATCTTTAAATACGGATATTTAATTATTCCTACGGTTCCACGCTAAAACAATAATTTCTTTGGAAATATATATAAATTTTGAATAATTCTGATGTATGAAGTATATCTAAAATATCGAAGAGTCATTTTAATTTGTTCTTTTTTTTAAATTTAATACTGTTATCTAACGGTACCACTTCTAGACGGGAGTTCGCATATTTTCCGCTAGGCGTCGCTCGGCCACAAGTCCATGAATGGGATTCTTTATATTATCGTATCTTTCTTTGAAGAACTATTTATTTTAGGCATTATTTCCTCTTTACTCAGACTATATTTGAATTGTTACATTGAGTAATTTCTTCTGCAGCTTTAAGTTAAAATGTTTAAACACAATACTTACTAGCAAAATGCACTTAAAATTGTCAGAATAATTAGATGTAAATAAATATATAATATACAAACTTGTGTCAAACTCTAATCTAAATTATCTAATTTAATGCAGTGTAACCGTTTTAGTGTTTCAATCTACCAACTTAATAGTGTTAATCTAGGCCTTAATCTAGTTTTGTTGAGTATTATCAATCTGCGTACGAAATTTATAGGAATTGTATTGCCAATACAGCAGAACTGTCTTCAAAACTTAGATCTTTCTGAAAACTAAACCTTCGCCTCTAAATAATTCAGACTTAATTCACATTACGATTTTTTTATCAAATAAAGACTTACATCGTCTGATGGCTTTGAAGATTCTCATTTTTATTTGAGAAGAAATCAGTGTTGTATTTAATAGCTATTTGTGTAGCAAATATATTCTATGTACTAGTAACTCTGGTACTAAAATAGAAATGATTTTAAAAACCATAGAGATGATAAATTTTATTTTCCATTGTTGTTAATTTTACTTTATTTATGCTAATTTTATCCAAATAATATTTACATTTTTTATAAATTGACAATTTAAATTCTTTTAAAGTTATATTTCTTTAAAAAAATATACAATACACACAATCACCTAAATTATATGTTTAGCAAGGTATTTATTTATTTAATGTTACGTTGCAGACGAGATTACTTTATGAAATGTTACTAAGATTATCAAGACAGTAATATTGTCTGCAGCGTTACTTGAATATTCCAAGAAACACCTTTACTAACAAAATACATTAAAACAAACATTTTCAGAATTATGAGAGATATAAATAAATAAATATTTAATATATAACTAATAATAAGATTTAAACTTAGAGTACCGGTAATTATTGATAACTCAAAATTTAAAAACATCAAATTTTAAAAGTACTCAGTTTCAAATTAAAATAAACATAAAAAAAATATTATTTATTTAATGTACGAGTTGCAAGCGAGATTACTTTATGCCAAAAATTGTCCGCAACCAACCTAGCTTCGGTTGGTACGACTTCAGACCCTGCTTCGCTTTTCAACAATTTCTTAATTTAAGTCTTTTTTTTATTTATATGAGAAAAACCTGGGTGTTTATCATCGCCTAGACTTAATTTTATTTACTTTGACGAGGTATGAATCTTTTGGAGATTTTATTTTCATTTTCAACTCTCCTTTTGATAAACGGCCAAACCCTTCGCTATCCAGGTGTCCAATCAAAGTAGTTAATGCGCTATCCCTAGCATTTCGTTTCAAATCGTTTTCGTTGGTTGTGCCCACAAACACTCATACGTTTTAAACACTTGTAAAAATCGAATCACCTGGTCTGTTGACCACTTCTGTTCTACTTTTTACTGACATTTTGACATATACGCGCTCTCAATTACGACTTACTAGCAACTACGTAGTTCCAAGAGCGTTCACATGATCACACGGCGCTGATTCGCCAACGCTGGTGGGTCACGTGACTATTTTTTCAACCAATTGCGTGACTATATTGCGCTGGCAATATCATGTTCAAAGCCGCCAGCACGCGTTGAATCTTCAGCGAGAAGCCAAATCAACGCGCTTGGAAAGTGATCACACGAGGCTGATTCGCCAGCGCTGATGAAAAAGCATCGTTAACCAGCCTCGTGTGACCAGGCCTTTATGGCAAGACCTAAGGTGGGGTAGTAGTAAATGAGCAAGATTCAGCTCGTCATACTAGTAAGCGCCCGTGAAAAATCACGGTTACTTATATACACATCAGAAATACATCATTTTAAAAATACTATTAAAAAAAACAACAGAATTTATCTAGGCCTACCTAACAATGCTGACGGGGATTTTTAACTAGGTAAATGTGTACAATTATAAGACTATAGTAGGCCTATTTATTAATATTATTTATTTATATATGTTATCAATTTATATAAAATCGAGTGAACGCCCGTACGTGACGTACGTACGTAACATAATATAACGGCTGATTTCATCCATCATCTGTAATACTTAAACAAAGAGATTAAGTATTAAGCATAATCAGTGTAGATTATAGTTTGGGGTTATGGTTACAACTTCAATCGTTATAATTTCTTGTCAAGTTGACTTTTTTTTTAAATATGAGTTACAGAACCAATGTGTGCTATAATATACGTTATAATATTTGCTTTGAGGTTATAAATTTAAAAAACTGTTTGAGGTTATTTTTGGGGTTGTATCTAAAAAAATCCCCAAGTAAATACACATTCAATGCTTACCGATATTAGGCCTACTAGTTGGAAGATCCAGGGTGCTCTTTTATAAAACATAGTTAGTAATATTTATTATAATCATTAATTGAATAATACTAACTATTATTTAATAGTTAATTCTTCAGACCCCCGCGCGAGTACTGTAAAAAGGAGCGCGAGTACTGTAAAAAGGAGCGCGAGTACTTCAGGGTTAATACAGTGACTAGATAGAGACAGTGTGGCCAAGTGAGGTCTTGTTTCCTATTGGCCGGCAGCCATTTTTATCCTAAATTCTTATATGTTTCTATTATATTTGTTAAATATTTTGCACGAAAAAAACAGAATACACTTTTTAAGAAGAAACACAGTTTTTATTATTTAATTTCAATATAAATATCAAACTGTAACAATTAAATCGCTTGTTTTCCCCTTTATAAAAAACAAAAAAACAAAGAGGTATATTCTATTATAATTACAAAGAGATATAACACTAATCTTTACATTATAATTCTGAGCAGATAAAATTACTTTTAGGAAATACATGGCGGCCACTTTCATATGGCTACACTGTCTCTATCTAGTCACTGTAAGGGTTAATTCAATTAACTAATATCAACTAAGTAAGTAGCTATGGTTTCAGTAACAACAATGAGTATTGGCTAACAATGTATTTGTTGGTTTCAAATAGAAGCAGAAAAGAGCTGAAACATTCTAATACGTGTTATTGGATGTATAAATAGTCATACTAGCCAATAATCGAGTATAAACGTTTTCATTATTTTCCTTGAAAAACACGTATTATAATACCTGCTTGACATTTAAGTTCCTACGTTTAACGGTTCGCGTGCGTACAATTAAGCGATTAAAAATGATTTTCCACAGACGTGAGTTATGCGAATTTTCAAAATGTAGTTTTAATTATTAGAGTTAGGACTTACCGTCATTACTAAGGTAAGAATGACGATTGCATATTTTGGATTTTTTCTTCCGTTACTAAACATTTTGTGCTGTACGAGCTATAATAACTTTTAAAATATTACATCAACCAATTTTTCTGTTGCGTCTATGAATTCTTTGTAACTTTTGCTACAAAAAGGTATGTAACACTTGGATTGGGATATAATTATAAATTACTATTTTTGACGAATTTAAAAAAAAAAATCCTTCCGTAGGCCTATATAGTTTTAGTAGTGGTCGTGTAGTAGGTACATAAAAACTGAATACAAATTTTAGAAATTGATATATTTTATTTTTTTACACGGTTCTATTCAGAACTAAATTATGAAACTTTTGTTAATTTTAAAAAAAAATTAAAAAATGTTTTACTATTTGTAATCTAGACATTTGATTCTTTTACATTACTAAACATTAAGCGCTGCCTGAGGTAATAACTTTTAAAGTTTTACATCAACAAATTCGTTTAGTTTCTTATTTGAATTCTTTGTAGCTTTTGCTACAAAAAACAGGTTGAAAACATTTGGATTGGGATAAAAATTACAATTTTTTTGTCGAATTTAAAAAAAAGTTTGTAACAAGAAAAAACCCGCCTTACGATACTCAGTTATAGGGTTAAAAGGACATTAAAAATTAATGTCATAGCTTAAACGTATTCACAAATTTCACAGCCCTATTTTCCTAACTCAATATCTTAACTTAATCATCATGCAAGTTGTAATGAGGCCCGCTGATCTCGTAATCCGCACTACAATATTTTAACAACAAAAACTTGTACCAAAAACAACGAAATACTATATGATACTAATATAACAATATACATAGCCTACAAAATATTATAGACTACCCTTGTCCACATATAAAATTAACACATAAAATAACCTCTTCAGGTTTTCGCCTTAAAAAACCCAAAGGACTCTGTCACTAGACTTAAATATTTTAATTGTTGATAATACCTGCCTTCTTGTTTTGGCATTGTTTTCATGAGTAACATTGTTATCACAAATTTCTCATATGGCTAGCCAGACAATTGTAAAAAAATTATTATATTATAGGCTTTTTATATTGAAAAATTACATATTTTAACTACATGACAAGTGAAGAAAGGTTCAACAGCTCAAATCCAGCCATTGGAATTTACTATTACCTTGAGTTAGCAAAACAAGGATATGAAAATAATAAAGATACAGGGGCTATGAGTTTTAAAATTATTTAAGATTCGTTTCTTTAAATGTTTTAAGACAATGTTGATTATATTTGGTTTTTAAATAAGTTTTCGTTTATTGTATTGATCAGAATTGCCAGTTGATTGTTCAATACTGTATATGATAGTATAATTTCTATACTACTATTTTATAAGTGTCGAATAAATAAGTTAACTTCTTATTTCTTGTTGGAATCCATTTTATAGATTAATAACATGTAACAATCATAATATATTATGATTAAAAACCCGAATTTAATTAGTTTTAATGTATTAGTTTCTAAGTTCATTTGGTCTAAAACTATTTTTTTTTTAGGAGCAGTAGGCCTACACATAATCAATCTATTCAGACTACTGATAAAGATATTATTGACTTTATCAAAAACTGGCTGAGTCATGGAAAAGTACAGTGTAATAATTGTAAGTAATTATCTTTTTACCTTTAATTTTTTTCTAAAGTTACTCTTAGAGAAATTTGAAAGTCTATATCAATGGCGGCTCATGGAGATTGTAATTATAGTTTTTAGGCATCGGTAATTAATTAGGCGATCGGATTGTTGCCGGAAATAGGACAACATTATAGTGATAAATAATTTAAAGTAGGCGACTTATAAATTAAATTATTAAGTACTGATTATGTATATGAATATACGAGGCTTGTCCAGAAAGTAAGTACCGTTTTGGAAAAAAATATATAGACAATTTTTGTTTCAACCAAATTTATTTTTACAAGAAAGAGGATATCTTAAACTAGTTTTCTACATAGTTTCCAAAATAGTTTAGACATTTGTCGTAGCGAGGAACCAACTTTTCTATACCCTCTTCATAGAAAGATGCCGCCATTGACGAGAGCCATTGCCAAACACCATCTTCAGCGTCGTCATCGCTGTCATAGCGGCGCCCTCCGAAATCCCGCTTCAAGTGCAAAAACAAGTGGAAATCAGAAGTTGCCAGATCAGGGCTGTACGGCGTATGGTCAAATTGATCCCAACCAAATTCTTGAATAAGGTTTTGAGTGGCACCAGCAGAATGGGGACATGCGTTGTCATGGATCAACACAATGCCTTCACTAAGCATTCCACGTATTTTGTTCTGAATCGCACGCCGAAGTTTTCTGTGTTTCACAATATCGTTCCGCATTGATTTGTTCCCTTTTGGGTAGAAAATCAACAAGCAGAATGCCCTTTCTGTCCCAGAACACAGTGCACATGTTTTTTCTTGTCGACAAAGTTGTTTTGAACTTTTGTTTCTTGGGGGATCGTGAGTGTCTCCACTCCATTGACTGTTGTTTGGACTCTGGAGTGACATGACAAACCCAAGTTTCATCACCTGTAACAATCTTGTTTAAGAATTCGTCTCCTTCATCACTGTAACGGATGAAAAAAAGTCAATGCACTGCCAAGTCGCTTCTTTTTGTGTTCATCCGTAAGCATTTTCGGAACCCAACGGGAACACAACTTGCGATAATTCAAGCGACTAACCACAATCTCATGTAAAAGAGATTTTGAAATTTGTGGGAATTCATCAGAAAGCATTCTTATGGTGAAACGTCTGTTTCCACGAATTGTGTCATTAACTTTTTCAACCAATTCATCGCTCACAACCGATGGCCGCCCGCTGCGAGCCTCGTCATGGACATTAGTTCGCCCATCACTGAATTGCTGAACCCATTTTCTTACCATACCGTCACTGATAACTTTTTGTCCTTAGACTTCTGTAAGTTGGCGATGCATTTCAGCAGGTTTCATGTTTCTTGCGTTCAAAAATAGTATTACAGAACGCACTTCACAGTCCACGGGATCAGAAATTATTTTAAACATTTTGAGTGCACACTAAGTAATTTAAACACAATAAAATTTTGTGTCAGCTGTTCAGCAATGAACCAAGGAGACTAGAGCGCATGCGCGGAACATCGTCGCTAGCGCTGTGCCGGCGGTAGAACGAAACGGTACTACTTATTTTCTGGACAAGCCTCGTATAACATTTCTGAATATTTTCATTCTCGATTATCAAAACTTGATTACTTTTTGTGTTATCGAATTTATTAAACCAATAAAAGCAACGATATATATTCATGACAGTTTTCATTTCTGTCGGTAGTCCCAATAGGCTACTGCTTTTATGTTTTTTTATGTTTTAGTATTTTACTGCTGTTCCACTGACTCTGCACCATTGTGAGCCATATACAAACATACATTTAGTCATTGTATCCCACGGATCAGTTTTATAATTATTATAAGTGATTTATACTCACGTCAAATGATTTTCAATAATAATCATGAATCGTTTGACTTGATTATAAATCACTTATAATATAACAGTACAATTATAAATACTGAGCAACACCAACTTACATGCATAATTTGAGCATATACTTACGATAAAACATTAATTAACCTAAACATTTTCTAATTTAGGTTTGATGTTTTTAGTTTTTAAATAGCAGGCATGAAGTTTTATATTTCTGGCGACTATTCAAACTGTTAACACTTTCTAATTATATCTAGCCTACTTTATTTATTTATAAATTACAAAACTAAATTAACTTTAATATTAAATGTATTCTGTAAAAATGTTTAGTATTTAGTATTTATATAAGTTTTATAACACATGGAATAACTATCTTATAACTGCTATTTTTATCACCAACCTGAGTCTAAAAAAGTTAAATGTCTTTGAAAATCAGGGTTCAAGAAAATGGAGATAGGCAGAAGAAAAATGATAGTGACTTGGATTAAAAACAAATATTAAATGTACTTTATTTCAATAATTTTTATTTAAAAATAAATTTGTTTTGAAATTAAACTAATAGTGTATTCGTTTCATAGTTCCAAGGTTAGCTTGTTGCCTATCTAGCTACCAATGGAATCTCATCCAAAATATTATGCAGGTAGAAACCTATTGGTGTTATTTCTGTTCTGAGCACTAAAGTACTCCCCTGCCTTCTTTAGTTCAACAGGCATAAAATAAAAATAGAAAGAAACAACTAAGGTTTAAAATTTCAAAATAATGATTAGTTTAAGAAAAAACCACACACACAATATTTTGTAAGTTCTACAAATTTACTAGAGTCTTGCCGATCATGATTTCACCAGTGATGGTATTTACAAAGCAGCTTATAATGACTGGATTCCTTAAAATTGAGTTCTACCACGTACATTTAGTCAATAGTAATCGTAACTTTTAGTTTGATATGCATAAGAAAATAACATGTATTAATTACTATGTTGCGAAAAAAATATTTTAAATTTTTTTATTGCAATCACAAGACCATTTTGTTTCAAGGAATTTAATATGTGTCAATAAGGTAAAATTTATTATATATCTATTTTTTTTAAATCAGTAAATAGCTCAGAGTGGTGTGCATTAAATAACATTTAGATATCTATTATTTATTTTATTTTCATGTCAATATGAAATGTCTTGCATTATGTATTCCAACGGAAAACCGTTTTTAACCAGTTGAAGAATGTGTTCGCGGCCCCGCTTTGCGGCGCCAACTCTCCAACGGTCTTTCGTTTGAGAATAAGTTATTTCCACCTACTGGAAGTTTTATAGGCAATCTCGCTTTGTTTGGCCTAGGTGAAATAGCTATATGTCGAATATTCAGTTTTCTGAATTTCCCAACTAAAAAAAAAAAACTTCTACGTTATACTTCCAGTACTTTATATTTGAATCTAGCTCAGTTAGAACACAAGTGAATGATTTTACTTTTTGTAAACCTCTGAGTAGTGAGTACACTGAAACTAACCTTGTAAATTGTTTATTTGTGCTTGCAAATATTTTATAAAATTTCACTGTAACAATTCTTAATCTATAACTCATAAACTATTGGGATATTTGAATACTAGGTGTTTTTTGTAAATAATAACTTTTTTATAAAGCAAATAAAATTTTAGTAATTCCTTTTTTTTAAATTTCAAACATAAAATAAAACTTTTTGGATTTTATTTTCTCCAACCAATACAAAATAATAACTTTCCTTTCAATTTAATAATAATTTCTTAAACTACAAGGCAGAACCAATTATTTACCTAACTATAATTTATTCTAATATTTTATACTCAATTTGATTTAATTAATATTTTAATAAAAGATTTCATTTGATTTTACGATTTAATGAATTTAATTTTTAAATAATAATACAAATATTTTATCTAATCTAACATCCTAAGTAACCCAGTATTTTAAAATAAATTTATTTGAATTTACTTCAGGCAAATTTAATCAGGGACTAACGTATTTACGTTTCTACCGACCTTTTCACAACTGTCCAGGCGTCGCGACGTTTGATATGAAGTCCGCGAGCGTTGTTTAGCGATGGCAGGCTACAGATGATCTGCGTGCTGGTTAAGTTGTCTCGTTGATGAAGATAGATTCCTGTAGGGTTGTCTGGAAGAATGTTGGATGAATTTTTAAAGATGGTTGTGATGATGTCGTGTCTGAAGTCCCGGTTCGGCTATTCCCTCGACGTTAAAGTTGCATGTCCAAGAGGTCGCCTGGTGATGTCCTGGAGTCCTATCTGGAAGCTACACGAATCACTCCATGTATCAGCTGCTATGCAGGTTATGTTACTTCTGCAGAATAATCCAAGTTAGGCCAACTTTTTAATGACTAAGTTGCCACTGACTTTCTTGTAGATTATAGTTGTGTCTATTGCTGCATTCCAGATTAATATCGCAATGACGTATCTTCACACTTGTTATACAAATTATTAGGTTAACGAAGAAAATACTTAGCTTTTTGCATACTATAGTATTTTATAAAAAACAAGTAACAGCTCTTGATGCGTACACTAGCATCATGAAAGTCAAAAGGCTCGATGTGTTCACATCGCAGAAATATCAAGGCTCTCGAGTTTCCCAGAGCAATCGTTTATATAGACTTGTTCGGCACTACTTCCATGTCAACTTAAGCTTTCTATCACAGTATTTCTATAAGTTTTTAAAATTCGCTTTTTCAAGAATTTTAAACTCCTAGTCTATGTTATTTTTTATTCTGAATTTTATATTGATTTTTCCTTTATTTTTAGACTTGATTTAGTCATTGTTTTACGTAATTTTCCTTTTGTTTTTTGAGTACGCCAACTTTCGCATGTTGGTATATCTGCTCCCCCTCCAGTCGACTCACCTCCAGCTAGCCCCTTCTGCCGTTCCTCTATCTTATCTCGCTCCATGCAGTTTTGGCTATTGAAAATCCTTTTCTTTTGTAACTCCTCCAGGGTTTTCCCGATTTTCTTGAGAGTGACCATTTTTGAATTCAGCTCGTTGTCTTCTTTCCACACGAACTCGAGTGACGTTCGTACGATTCTTGGTTCGCGTACACGACCCGCGCGCGTTTTTCCGCGGCGATTTTTCCCGGAAAAGTCTAAGTTTTTTGTTTTTCCCGGTTTTTGGTTTTCACTTTTTTATGTCCTTTTGGTTTGTGTTAACTAGCCGGATTTTCACTTTGTTTCTGCTTCTGGTTGTCTTGCTGTAGGGTTAGGGAGTTAAACGATTTTCTACAAACTTGGGCTTTACTTTACTCCCGAAACATATTTTAAATACTGGATTATTTTTACATAACTACGTTATCAACATACTATTTACCATTTTGAGTCAATAAAAATTTATGTTTAACTTTTTATTTTGCTGTAAAGGTGCAAATTCTATCACCTTTTTCCTTTCATAAAATTTTAAGTTTTTCTTTTTTAATAAAATTTTCTTTATCATTACTAAAAATTGTTTTGGTTAGAATTTAAAAAACTTTCTTTTTTACCTACTTTTTTATCGTTTGAACTTAGTGGATTTACATTAAATTTTTTATTTAACAAAATTTCGCTAAAAATTATTTCACCTTTATTTTAGGCCTTCTTATGGAAAGCCTAAAAAACCCTTTCTTTTTCAATTTAGAGGAATTTTGAATTTCTTCCCATACTTTAATAGCTTGTACCTTACGTAACTTTGTGACTTTATATTATCTAATCTTGCAGTAAATACACCCGCGGTTAGCGTAATGCATTTCCTGAAGATATTTGTTTTTTATTTAATTCCTGGATTTTGGCTTCCGGAAGTATTTTTTACAAGTCCTTATTCCTTTTCGAACAGGCAGGGTCCAAGAGTTTAACTTAGCCAGATAACGACCCTCCCGCGTCAACATGACTTCTGTGACCTCCATTCAGCTTTAGCCCGCGGTAAGTCCGGATTATTCAAATTTATAAAATGAATTACAAATTAAAAATCAAGGACCTACAACGGGTTGTGTCCGTTGTAAGCTACCCCTCTTAAGATATCTTGGTTTGATCGGCTCCGCAATAAATCCAAGATATTGAAAACCTCTAAATATAATAATACTCCCTATAACAATTCAAACTATGTAAATGAAACTTTGAATAGGTAACCTATAGAAAAATACATAGAGTTAGGCCTAGTTAACCTAAGACAAGTATCTATATATATTTATATATTTGATTTCAAAAGAACTAACCTCAATGAATTAAAGTACTAAAATAAGTAATACCTATGCCCTGATCGCTTAAAGTCTAATCCAAATTAAATAGAATCATTTAACCATATGAAATTCGTTTAGGTTAACTCCAAGATGTAAGCCTAAATTGCTATGCAAATAGAAAACGATGTATTTTGATAACACAAGACACTCACATATCGAAATTGAATACAATAAGCCATACTATAGGGGATAAACATTAAACTTTTATTAAAATTTACTAAGAAACAAAGATGACGTCATAGCTTCATGCAAGGTCTAGTCTGATAAACAAGCGGAGGAGAAATAGTTCCGTAGAAATATTCAAAACATAATTATAATTTTGTAAAGTAAGTTAAGATATTATGTAAAATGAATTAAGTAAACAATTTTAATATGCAAGAGAGAAGCAATATATTGTAGAATAATAAATTAACCAATGTGTAAAAAGGTACAGTCAAGTAACGCGGATTAAAATGTTGATAGTCTCAACCCCAAAACCGTGTAAAAAGGACGAATCAGGAAGTTCAATCCATACGCGCCTAGAAGACAAACTTTAAAACCGACGCTAAGAGAATCGAGTTGATGACGCCAAGATATATAGATGTGTTATTGTGATCTCCAGTTTTTTTAAAGTGATATAAAGGTAAAAATTGTGTTTTCGGACTAACGAGAACTACTAAAATGATAAGTATAACCTGGTGAACATAATGAACTAAAAATTTTAATAATATTCCAACTCTAACTATTTTAAAAGAGCATCAAACTTTCTCAAGAACATTTAAAAGACTTCTAAAAGATTTTGTTATATATTCTATACCTAAAGGACTTATTATTTTGTGTAGTTAATCCATGTAATTAAACTTCAAAATTTAAGACGTATTTACGTATAATCTACTTGGAAAAAGCCATCACGACCACTCTACCCCGAGATATACATATATTCACCACAGAATATAGAATTATATTTTATGAACCATAAAAGACCTTTTTTTTTTTGTATATGATTAAATCAAGAAAACAATTGTAATTATATTATAATTTTAACCTCAATAAATTTGTATTTGTAACCCGTTTTCATTCATTTATACAGAAATAGATAGAATCTTGGTGACTTATATTAGAAGTAATTCCAATGGCAAGTTGTATCAGAGAAAATAATTATTAGAGTTATTCCAAAATTGATAATAACAAAAGAAATAGTGTTGTAGTTTTGTATCCCCTTTCAAATTTCCTCCTATCTTGTTACATTCTTATATCTAGTTCTGCCTTCCTAACATAACAATTTACAGATTACATATTCATAATATTTATACATACAATTCATACTATACATTTCATTGTTCTTCTTATTCTCCATAATCTGAAATTACATTTATACAACATGACATGGTATACATTATTTTTCTTTTGAAATGTTCACTGGGTGAGTTCACTTCTACTGAAAACACATGTTTATACTGTACACAACTTATATAAATACAGGGACACATTTCAATTTGCCTGATAACAAACTAACAATACTTTACTGGATTACATTTTCATACTACTGTTATTTTCCCTGCATTCATATTTCCCGAATTTTTACAATCCGCGTTTTTTGTACGTTTTATTTTACATTACCTTTTTTTATTTTTTTTTATTGCCTTTGTGGCTTCAATTACAATAATTCAGTTTTTTAATTAATTTTTAAGAACAGTAAAGGTTTCTTTGATTTTAGTGTACCTCTACGATCGCTTTTAGGGTTTGCAGAGGACTATCGAAGAATAATCATGAACGTTAAACAAGAGTTGTTCCTCCTACGTTCTTCAACCGATACAGATGCTATTATAGCACCTACCGGATCTACGGATGCTTCGCTCGAATGG
>JAGFPH010003510.1:0-26454 GCA_018207615.1 Philaenus spumarius
AACACGTCCTGCAATTCTTTCCGTTTCTTCCTGATACACCCTGTATAAAATGTATAAAGATTATCTTTATGTAATCTAGAATCTCAACAAAGTGATAGAGTGTAAATATTTTTCGTGCTCAAATACCTAGCTACACAAATTTTTATGGATATCGGTTGAATGATAAAGAATTTTATGTTTTGTAGTGCCATCTAGCGGTGAGTTATAATAAAGTGGATAGTGGAAAAATATTCACAGTGTTCAAAAACCTATGTATACCAATTTGCATGGCGATCGGTTGAACGGTGTTGATGCGATGTAGCGCCATCTAGTGGCGACTTACAACAAAGTGGATACCATAAAACCTTCTCCGTGAACACAAATATTTATGTGTCAACTTTCATGGTGGTAGGACAAACGGTATCGAAATCTATTAACCTCGGATGTCCCAACATCCATTTTACTTTCTCACTATACTATAGTATAGAGAAAGGATAGTGATCGCAAAAACAAATCGATGCGGAACAAACTAGATTTTTGTGGAAATATCTGTTTTGGGACCCCCTGAGTCCAAAAAAGTGGTTTTTACAAAATGTCTGTCTGACTGTATGTATACAAAGCTAGAGAGAAAACTATCCTATCGATTTCGAACAAATTTGCACCAAACATGTCAATTAGGCCTGTATAGATGCACGAAAAAAGTTTTTGAAAAATTTAGAAAAACCCTCTTTTTGGCCAAACCCCACAAAATCAGTTATTATTTTTTTATAAAAAAACGGCTTTAACGATTTTGATCAAATTTGGCTTATTTGTAGCCGTTAATGGACTCTACCATATGCAAAAAACTGCATTTTCTAAAAATTCTCGTTTAGCTAATAATAATAACTGATTTTTGACCAAAAAGGGGTTGTTTTTCAAAAATTTTCAAAACCTTTTTTCGTACGTCTATACAGGCCCCATTGACATGTTTTGTGCAAATTTGTTCGACACCGATCGAATAGTTTTCTCTCTACCTAACAATAATATTTATTAGTTACTCTCCAACTTTAATATCCCCTTTCCTACTTTAATACAACTATGAAGTCACAGTGAATCTGTTTAATAATTTAAATATGTTGTGAGAAAGTATGTGCCAGTTTCTGGTACCGTTTATTTATATATAGATGTTTTAGAGTTGCAGCTGTAATAAGTGGTTGTTGTTGGTTTAGTGTCCAGATTTTATTTCTCGATTAATTCCCATAAGTTTCGGTTTTTAGATTACGGTTAGGAGTATGGCACACTCCATTCTATTGCAGGCAATGATAGCCAAATTGTTTTTTCGTCTATACAATTTAAAAACAAATTATAATGTTATTTAATTTCTGGTTTAGTTTTGAATAAAAAAAACTGCAAGCGTTATAATGTATACACTCGCGATTTAATCACTATTGTGTCTACTTTTAACATTGGCGTCAACTTGTTGCAAAAGACAAAGGAGAAACACAAACGACCCTCTTTGTCTACTTCCTACTTGTAAAGAGGTCAAGCATAACATAAAACATAAGGTCGTTGCTTTATTTAAACACTATTCTTAGTGCTTAGTGCTGGATGTTTAGACTACAGCTTGGTTAATAGACCTTTGCCTCATTGACTAGCATTTCTTAGTCAATATCTTCAACTGCCTTGTTGGGTTTTCCTACAACTGGAAAGATACAACGACAAGGAACTCCATTCTTAATTTCGCACGTGTATATTTTTGTAGCAAAACTTCTATAACTGTGAAAATTTTGTTTGGACTTGGCATGAAACAGTCTGTGCTTCTGAGAGCGTTTTTTACTAATATTACCAACCAAATGTGCTCCAAAATTGATTGTAGATACACACATTAACATGATAAAAAATTAATAATAATGACTACTTTTCAGTTCCTTTAGGTTATTAAGGATTGCTATTGTCAAAATATCATTTGAGTTCTTAAGATAAAACAAAATATTGTGATGTAAGATATGGTGACCTTGGTAGGCAGATATGGTGAACCTATTACTAAGAACTTCTAATGCAGCTAATTTAGTGAAACATTGGAACTGCGCTCCACTTGTTGGATGTAATTTCTTCATCATTTGCTTGGCCAACGATAGTATTTTATTCGATGATTTTATTGTAATAGCTTTCTGAGTCATTGTTTTAGAAAAAACTAAATGATTGTTCATGTAGCACGATAATTCCAACTATGTTTCAGGTAAATACATTGAGATTGGCTTCATTCTATATTATCTCAAACCCACGGGCAATATTCAGCACATTCATGAAAATCAGTAGTGTGTAAGCAATCATCTTTTGCAGTTATCTCCAAGAAGAAGAATAGACATATATGTTTAGTCATTCATATTTACATACTATTTAAGGGTTATACTTTCTGTGTACATGTTTGGTAAATTTTTGAACTTTGTGATCAGAAACGTTTTAAATATGTTTACGATAAATGCAGATTCCTTTTAATCTATACATGAAGACGTAGTGAAGTGATTCTTAGGCTGATACAGATTTTCGAAGCTGTTTCTGTATACTCAGAAGTGCTATATGGGACAGATTTTTAATTGATTAAACATTTTCTTTACTCACCACTGCAACAATCAAATTTAAAAAAGCTACAAAAAATGTGAGCATAAACTATATTTACCACTGGTCATAATTTCTAACAATGTTGTCTTTCTTAACCTCCATTCATACAGAAAAGGATTCTTTAAAACAATAATGTATCCAAAAATTTACATGATTAGGCCTATCTTGTGTAGCCGACATGCAAACAGATTATAAATTCTGCACATATATGTAAAAAAAAAACAAACAAAAACAGATTATAAATTTTATTCAACCTTAACTTCTTATTGTAAACCTTAAGACAATCCCTTATTGCAGGCAATGTTTATTAGATAGACATACACAGATACTTACCTTTTACCAACCTTAAGAAATCATTCCTTTAACCTAGTGAAATTTGTATAAGCTCATGATGGGGAGGTCTCGTGAAACTTGACGGCCATATAGAGCGATAATGTAACACAGTATACGTGACTATGTTCTTTTTATGGTGAAGAAATATAATTGTTTCACGTTCGAGCTCCAAAACACTGTAAATGCGAATAGTCGATCTGTTTGGACAATCCATATTCAATGACAAATAACATACCACTTTAAATGAACGTATAATCAACAAAATTGGGAAAGATTTTAATCGTAAGCGTCTTCCACCGAACATATCTTGGACATAAGATAATAAGATATCTGCTCTGATCAAAAATCATAAAAATATGACCAAAGGAACTTTAAATGTTGGATGATAAGAGTTGAAAGTTGTAATTTCTGCTCTGCAAATAAATTTGGCTTCTACCTACTGAATACTACTACTTATGTATGGCATGTATCTACAACTCTTGCGAAGTATATTGGTGACTGCTGAATTTCGAAAGCTTTATTTTTAGAATGGGGGAGCATCAAATGTCTTTCGAACAAATTGAAGATAGTGCCACAATTAAAAAATATACTTCACAGAAATTTAACTTAAACTTGAAAAATGTAACGCGTTTGAATAAAATACTTACAATCTGTTTGCTACTACTGCAAGTAAATGTCTCCCTTACGTTCAACTTAACTTATTCGTCCTTACCGTTAAGCATGTTAAGGGCCTTCACACTGTCATAAATGTTGCTGAAATTTTGAAGCTTTCATTTTTATGCAAATATATTGAAAGTGTGAGGAGAATGTTGCGCATACAAGGCGTATTCAATATTTTGTGGGGCGTTTAAAAGTTTTCTGAAAGTTTAGAAATGTTTTGTGGACCCGTCAATATTTCTTCAGTCTGTCTATAGCGTTCGCCGCGTTTCCCTCAGTTTCCACTCCAGATTGACTGGGTTCCTCACCTCCGAACCATCACCAATGTATGATGCATTGAATAACTTGTACGGTCCAGAAACACAAGGAGGCAACGAAGATTCCATGCGTACGTGTTATCCCGATTTCTAATGAACTCAGACAAACTAAAAACATATTTTTTCACACTTTTCCCCACATTGTTTTAAACGCATGTCATGTTCAATTTATACACCTATTATACCTATTAGACTCAAGTTTATAATCCTGAATTGATCAGAGCTGGTTTAATAATTTAACTGATAGTATGTGGAGAAAATATACTTTTACTTAGGATAAAACACGCGAGGCTAAGTCCTTCCATCGCGAACATTTTTTTGCCACAGAAATGTTGTGCAATATTTTTGTGTAGTGAGAGGGGTCCACCACCATTCAATATTTTGCACCAAAATTTAGGTAAATATTTTTGCACAAAATTTTGAGCGAAATTTTTACCAGTGTGAGGGCCACTTTAGTGAGTGTATTATCTTTTCTCTGTAGTTAGTGTATGTCGTTGTAGAATTGATGAACAAGTGTCGGCGTTCATTTAAAAATGTAGGACTTCATTGAAGACATCCCATGCAGCATTTCTATCGCAGGAGCTCTGAATACACATGCGTTAAACAATGATGTAACCTCTAGTTGACTGTTTATGGTAGTGCTGAAGTGAAATTAGGATAGAAACAGGGCACCGTAGCGGCTGTATGAAAAGATGAAGGATTTTGATACGCAGATGATGTATAGAGCAAGTGTATTAGAATAGTATGATTGTCTTAGAATGGCATACAAATACAAAAGAGATGAGAAAGAAGTTAAACAATCAACAAATTCAGGATCCATTTAATTGAGGGATAAGTAAAACGAGTAAATAATTTGTATACCTTAGGAGAGTTGTCATGAGGAAAGGTGAAACAAAAATGTTAAAAGTATCGTTAAAATGCAACCAGGAGCTTTTGTTGTGTTGTTCAATGTGAGGACAACTGCAAGCAATGTTAACACCTATGCAAGCCGTCTGTGTTAATGTACGGCTGAAAGATCAAAATTGGCAACAATCACTAAGTTTTTGCCAGTTTATCAGAAGAATCCTGGAAATCTTGGGGCAAAAAAGAACTATATTCCAAATAAGGTCATGAGAGAGCTACATATCAGCTTCCTATAGATCTCGAAACCAAGAGGAGGCAACAAAAGTGGATTAGATTCTCTAGGGAGTGAAGAGAGGAAAGTCCAATGAGACATGGAGACGATGCAAAATAATGTTCAGAACATCGATGGTTATGAACCCAGCTAATAGACGCTAATGGAGGACTCTTGTAAAAACTAAGCTTCTGTGGGAATTAACGGAATTAATTCCAGTAAATCTTATTTATACGATTGCAATGCCTAACTTATGACTTGAATCGAGAACAGTACTTTATCATACACAGTAATTATTTTATTAAAATCAACACTCTGAGCTCGGTCAAAGTAATCTACAACTTCATAAAAACTTCCATGAAGATTTGTGCTTAAAGCATAAATTTGCAGTAACAACTGAATTTTATTTTTAAGTTAATGCTTAAGTTTAATTTAAATCTGGCTAAAGTAGCTTGTTTCATTTGCATAACATTTTTGTAGGCACACTTACTACAAAGTTAACCTTATTTTCAAGTAAATTTGTTTGAATTTAATTAGAATTATTTTGTTTTTGTTAAATAATGTTAAACTTATTTATATATTTGAGTACATTAATTAGTTAAACTTAATTCAGGGTGTAGAAGTTTTTCGTTTTTAATGAAATAATAATTGTAAAAACGACTACGTAAAAAATATAAGAAACCATTTTTGTTTAATTTAATTTCATCTGGTACTTTTTATTTATAAAATAATTAATGAAACACAACTTAACTTTATTTTCAAGTACTTCAATTTATTATTACATTCAATTCAGGTAATTTGTTTTGTTTTTATAAAATTGTTATAAACGCAGTGTCTATAAATATTAAATATTAATATTAAGTAAATAATTGAAAAGAAATCTAGCAAATTTATTCGTATACAAATATTCAGATTTTGAAAATCCAAGATTTTTTCATTCGAGACCACGGTAGTAACGTATTTTAAAGTATTTTTAATATTTTATTCTTTTAAAATTTATTCATTCAATATGATCGGTTCGGAATAGGTTCAGTACTCAAAACACCACACTTAACTAAATAGCAGACCAATTTTCAAATAGGATATTTCCGGCATCCTTACTTTCTCCATCGCCAGCCTGCACACGTCCTGCAAGCCGTTATGATTATGCAGATTCTCCACCACTGTTCCTGTCTGCATACAAATTGAGCTACGATTGACTCATCGCCACGCGAGTTTTTACTGTGTAGCAACGGTTGCCAGGCAACGCTTTGTTTACAGTCGACGCTTCCCGAACGAGATAAATACTCAAGTTGTTCTCGCATTAATTGAAGCTTAAGATCTGTCGTCAAGGTTACTTGATTAAAAATCCTTAATGGGAAGGGTTATTTTTTGCAGCGATGAGATGAGAGTTTAATTTAAGTTTGTCCTAATTGTTTTGCGAGCGAAAGATATGTCGGCATAGCTTTTTTTTTCTGTAAACAAATTCTGGCAACTCTATTAAACAAAAACAACTTAACACAAAAGGAAAACTTAACACTTGTAAGATATTTATTGAAATGATAAATACGGCAAGCTCAAGTTTAACAAAGTCAGAAAATGTTATATTAACACAAACAGCATTACTCAGAATTTTAAAATGTATTTCATTGAACTTTCGGAGCTCAAAAAATTAAAAGTTTATTATAACAAATATTTATAATTCAATTCAATTTATCAAAATATCAAACTGAAAACACAAAACATTTTAATTTAATTGAAATGAACAAAAGTTCTCATTGCACGACCCATATATTAGACTAGGGAAAACCCCGTTAGAACCTTCTATACACATAAACAAGTTATGTTTTCTTTATAATAAAGGTGTAAGTTTAATAATAAGCCCAAAGCTAAGATGGTAAATAATGTTAATGTTCAAATCAAATTATTTCGTATATTTTATAACAGCTGCTATAATGAAGGTTAAAAGAACCAGCAAGGCTCAGGTTTACACTTTAATAAAAACCTAACCGTTTTATTTTTTGTTTAAAACGCGATGCTCATGTTTCTCTTTATTATAAAACTCTTAACATCTTAAAACTTAATGAACTACGGACGTATCATACTCTGATGATGTTACGTTCTATTCTACAAACTAGAGTGCTGACTTACCTGGCAGAAAAGATTGTCTATATCTCTAACATAAGTGCAAGGAGCACTAGAAGAGGTGGCACTACTCTTGCTATACCTTTGCACCGGACTATAAAATATAATAAATCATTTACTGTGTCCGCTTGCCGTCTGTGGAATTCGCTACCGGATACAATTAAGTCTGCTGACTGCCGTGTCCAGTTTTCAAAGCTATTGATGACATATTTATTGTACAAAGTGGATGATGCATCCCAGTTTTGAGGCGTACATTAGAAGTGTTTATTGTTCGGTTTTATGAATGTGTATGAATGTTTAATTATGATTGTAATACGTATTTAACCTGTTTGTATTAATTGCTGTTAATATTTTTATAAATTGTATAAGCTACATTTATTATTATTTGATGTCTGTTAAAGTACTATTTATTTTTAAGAATTTAATTTTATATATGTTTGTAGTTTTGTATTGGGGTTAGGTGGAATAGAGGACTAAATAGTCCTAACCTCGCCCCCAAAAAGAAATAAAGTCAATCAATAATAATAATAACCTAAAAGTTAGAAATACAAATAGTAATCTCTTCAAAGTTTCAAATCAGCTGTTAATGGAAATATTAAAGCAAACAGCTGTTTATCTGTTATTTTATTCATTGGTTGCTATGGTAATAACTGTAAATAGATGTGTTGGTTCATCAGTCCAGGCCTAACCTAAGAATTTTGTCCGACTAAATTTACAAATATTGAAATGAAAAAATGTTTTTATCAAAATGAATGTTAGTCAGGGTTAGTGTAGCTTTTTATTAGTAAAACAATTTGGTTTAGTAATTCCAGAAATTACCCCCTACATACAAACAAATAAACAAACAAACAAATTTTACCGCTTTATAATATTAGTATATATAAAGACAAAGGTCGTTTTTTAACCACAGTGTTGGTATTTGTGTTCATACCACAAAGTGGTTCACAGAATGCAATTTTATAAATAATACAATTTCACAAATATTTTTCTCAATTTTAAGATGTTAATTTAGATATAGAATATTTTTTGTTAAACATGAATAAATCAATAGGAAATTGATTAATACACTTTAATTAATTATACTTTAACTTATATATTTTAAGAAGGAAGGATTCTTGTACAACTGTATCAGGTCCTAAAAGTTGAGAATCTAACATGGTAAATAATATTACATTTAAAAATAAAATTATTAAGTTGATGATAAAATTGGAGTTATAATACAGGGTAAAAAGAACCAGCTTAACTTAGCCCTACAACTTAGGAAAACTAAAACACACCACCTAAAAGTAAGAAATGACACCCTGAATTGTACTGTTTACATATTTTTTCATAATAACTTTGAATAAATATTTGCTCATACGGGTTTAAATTGTTTATTTTATAATTACATAACTGCAAGAAGATATTTCTGACTTGGGATTACTATTGAATTACATTTTACATTGCTACCAGCTGAATCCACTTCTTATATAATAATCTTTAAGTTTGTACTGACAGTTGTCATTATTATTATTATTATTGCTTTGCGGGTTTGACACATTTTGTGTGAGTTGGTGTGTGCTTGTGCGTTCGGATATAAACAGAAGAAAGGTTTGTGGGTATATTTGATCCAAAATAAATGTTCGTTTATGCTTGCCCAGACCGTTTGACGGATCGGGACCAAAAGGGAGATAACGTCGTTAGCATTATTTCAACTACTTAGGCCTACATTTCGACTAGAAGTTAAAATGGGGTAACTACGCCAAAACATTACACCTTTAATTTCCAAGAGACCAGAGAACTAAAATTTTGCACAATTCGTTTTTGAAGGTAACAAACAGTTTTGTTTATGCAGTGCTTTTGCACGGTAACAAAGCAATGTTAAATAATGAATGGATAACAACAATAACAATACATACAAATATTCCTTGCATTTTTGGTTATATGCGTTTATTTAATGGTCATAAAGAGCCGGCTATTACTATCTCAACCTTATTTGTATTGCTTCTATTTTATGGTTAAGATTTTTATGCAAGCATTTGTTGCTAAAGAATTTTCAAGTTTTTTAAGCTTACAGTCAAATATAACTATGTACATATTAATTCTACAAGTCTGATCTTTCCGTTTATTCAGTAAATTATACTTATTTTCATATACATTCATGTTTTATATCAAGCACGTATAGAACTTATTTTGTTGCGAGTAACCTACTATTTATCACAAGTTGGTAATGGCTCTGCCTTAGAGGTGCAGTACCTATTTTGACTTTCTTTATCGGTCAAAGTATAGTATATTGTTGATTTGTTATGTAGTATTGTTCATATATTTTTACATTGGATTGTAACTATTAAAAGGTACTTACGTGAATTATCATTGTTTAAAATATAGTACAGATTACTTCTCTGGGAAACTCTATTGCTTGTTTATTGATTTTAAATCTGCCTTTGACTCGCCAGACAGGAAATCCATTTATTACAAGCTTTATTCCACAAAGTTTTTGAAAGTTTTGCAAGGGATATTTGGGAATACAGAAGCAATAGTGTGACCCTACACCGCGGGGACTAACGGAATATTTATCTAGGACAGGGTAGTTTGCTGCCACCACTTATATTTTCTCTGTATTAGAATGACTGCAAGGTATGATGACAGGTTGTAAATTTACTATTTCCAACAAAAAATCGTTTGGCTCGTGGAATAAATAATAATAAGTAGTGTAGGGAGTAGATGTCGTTGACCTGTATCATTTGCAGTGCAATCAAAAATTTTTGGTGACTTAGGTGAACTATTCATGAATAAATTACCTATTGCATGCGCCCCACCTCTTTCGTTTTAAATCTTACAAGTATTTGCATAGCTGTTAAAATTCACAATCACAAGTTTTTAGGACAGTTTATGGAGTTTGGAGAAATTATTTTATCCTTTTAATCCGTTTTAAAAACGTAGTACAGTATATCGAAAAAACGTTTTTTTATTTAAATAATTTTGTAATGTAAATTTGTGGAAATAAGCTCATTATGGTTACATTTTGGGTGTTATTATACATTATTTGTGCTTTGTAATCACACAAATCTTATAAAATCTATTCGTATTTGCACTAACCCTCTCCGCGCTATTGTTTAGAGAAGGTAACAAACAGTTTTGTTTATGCAGTGCTTTTGCACGGTAACAAAGCAATGTTAAATAATGAATGGATAACAACAATAACACAATCTACAATGGGAACGTCTGAAGAGGGGAGGTAATGGAGGGGGAGAGGGGAAGGGGATAGAAACAGATGATGGTACAGTCCAGCATCCCGCTTTAGTCGCGGCGTAGACAGCTGTGAAGCAGGACTATCTTCAGCTTGTTGTATTAAGGTAGGGTTACAACGCTTATTTATTTTGTGCACTGCATTTGTAAGGATATAGTGACAGAGTATTTTGTGATGTATTTGTTTGCTTTACGAATTACGTCGAGCAACTTTGTAAATAAATATTTTTATACACAAACTTGTTTTGTGTGTTACTCTAACCATTATTTATAGGTTATTAATTAGTACTTTATTAATTAAAATAACAATAAGTAAAACGAAGATATTACTGTTTAAAAGACTCTATGAACTCTTTGATAAGATCTCACATTCACATTGTTTTTTCAAGTTCCAATCATACTTTTTTTTTCTACAATTGTATGTCGCAAATGTTTGAAATTACAAATCATTTTTTAACTGAAGAATATTCTGAGACAGATGATACAAAAAACAAACGTCTTTCTGTCTGTCCGTTTATAAATCCGATTGTCAAGCAGTTTTTGCCTCATGTATGGCACGTTATCTAGGTAGGTTAAATTGATTGAAATCAGGTCAATCCTTCCACTTATAAATGTGTCATAAAAATTAAAAATTTCCGACATTTTTATAAATTAAAAACATATCTTCAATTACAAGTTTGTAAGTTTGTCAAGATTGTAGGTAATTCAGAATTTTGGATTCGAAAACCTAGCGCGGAAAGTATGTACATTTTTTATTGCTGTTAGATAAAAATGTACACATATTTTTCGTAATTCCGGAATAAGATCAGCCACAGCACACTTTGGCAGTGAGTTGGTGGCAAGCGATTTGAATACGATTTTATTTATCTTAAAGTATGTAAGTCACAAAATTTTCTATTTTTGGGTCGAATACTGTTGGGTGTAAAGAATCTAGACATGATTGTATTTTTGACAATTTTATGTGATTATTTTGATAAATTATTAATTCCACATTTTGAATAACGAACACAACTAACTAACCGAGCCTGAATAGCGTGGAATAGAAGAAGAATCCTAAAAGCTCAAATAATAATGACATCGCATCAATAAATTCTTCTTCTAGATGTGTCGTTATCGGAGCGTTTTGATATCAGAACTTGAAAGGTAGCGATAGTATGTTTCTCACTTATTGTTTCTTCTGTAAACATATTTGATCGAATCAAGAGCGGCATTATTGCGGGGATCTAACAATTGAACCAGGGAATAGATTTCATTTATACTTCGTACTTGTTACATTATATAAATGTACAATTATAGTTCATTTAGGAAGTTTATAATAAAATATGGTTATTGACAAATTTCGTAGCACAGTTTCTTAGCTATAGAGATAGTGCATGTTAAAAACCTCACCGCTAAGCGCCTTTGATTGTCGCTCTTCCAGACTGCCGTATAACATGACTTTATGTAACCTAGCCTAACATGCTTTAAACATTGTTTCTGAAACATATGTTATGCAATTTCAGTGAGGACACAGCTTTAATGTTAAAAAAAATACCAATATTACTTAACCACACTCAGATACAGATAAATAACCACACGAAGCCAGTCTAATGTTATTTTAGACTTTCTGACTTCCTCACCACGGAATCTAAAAGTGAAGTCACGAAATTTCACCACGGAATCCAACAACAATAATCGCGAAAACTAACTGACAGTGTTGTCTGATCTAACTACAATAATCTCGAAACTAATTAACAGTGTTGCCAGATCTATCAAAATTAACCAAGAAAGAAATTAATAACTAACAATGATCCGGACCTAAAACAATAATCAAGAAAGTTAATTATCTATCAACAATAATCACCAAAGTTAACTGACAGTGTTGCCAGATCTATCAACAACAATAACGAAAGTTAACTGACAATTGTTGCCAGATCACAATGTTCGCACGGCAAAATCTATTCTGTGGTAAATACTTTATTATTTTATTTTAATATTTTCCATAGACTTGTGACGGTTTCACGAGTCGGTTTTGATTTTTGAGAAGATTTTTGTATTGTCACCCACGTCTAAATCATATTCTATGATAAAAATAATTGAATATTATTCAGACTATATTGGAAAAGAAAAGATTTGTGTATTTGTATATTATAATTTTTAACTAAAAATTATCTATTTTATTGCCACATCATCAGAAAATACCCCATATCCAATTTTGATAAAACTTTTACCATTGCCTTAAAATGGTTTATATTTCAGCACCCAATTGACGTAGCTTCACTATTAATTATTTCTTGCGATGCGATTTTAAAGTGAATACACTAACAAATAAATACAAAATAGCAGCGCTACTGTGGTCATTCCTGGAAACACCCATCCGTGACTTGATCGTTATATTTCTGTTCAAAAAAGATTTTCCCTATACGTAATTTCCTCGTACCCCAGAAAATAGCAGAGAAAGACACAATTTTATAAAAATCGTTAGAGCCGCTAATGAGAGTGGGAGTACGTGTATACAAACCGTTAGCCAAACAATGCTGTCTTTAAAATTTACAAATAATTAATAACGTATTTACAGCACCTTTTTACAAAGATCTTTCCTGTTTTTTTATTTTCTACCTTCAAACAGAAAGTATTAAATATGAATAAACGATGTATTAATTATTTTTAAATATTAAATTAGTGTTTTAGAGTGGTGGTTTATTTACATAATTATTTAATACGGTAGCACTGAAATCTTATGATGTGTATCATAAATCTGACTTAAATGGGGTAATTAGCCGTTTATATAAAGGTATTTATACGTTGCTATGGTAACTATTACATAACGTTTTTTACAATAGCAGTTGTTAGAGAATACTGCATGACCGATACTGAAAATCTTTCATTAGATGCTATATGTACTTTAAATGGGCAATAATTTAGCCTAGGTGCTTTAAAGACTATTATAGGTGAGACCTGCGCTAATTAATTTCTCGAATTCATAAGCTTGTGAAAACGAAATACATAAATTTGATAAGCCGATTCAAGGACAAATGAAAATGTATTTATGTATGAATATTACTAGTTTAATAGTACAGGATAATGGATATAAAAATAGGGCTCAGCAGTGATTGCAAAAGTAAAAACAGCGAATGTAAAGAATTCCTGTTCTACGTGAGTTAAAACGTAATCTTATGTTTTGAACGAAATAACGGTTCAAAGATAAATTTGTGTCAACATGGATCACATTTAACAACAAAGGAAATAAATACGTTCTAATCAGTTTTATTTATTTGCATTAGTTTAAATAAAATCTCGGATTTTCATTTTGTATATTAAACTAATTTTTAACAACGCTTAACACTTGATATGTTGTTAATTAGAAGTACCAACTGTAATATTTTGAGCATATTAATTTATAGAATGCAATATCGTAGATACATTTTATTTAAAATTCAATAGATACAGAAATCATAAATGTACGACAGCGTATCATAATTACTTTTGTAGTCAAATTTTATGTTCCTCCGTGCACTGTTTAAACTACAAAAATGACTATGATGTGATCCCATAGATCAACGAGTGTAAAATATCGCCATGACTTTTATCATATAAAAATCTTATAAATCTAAATTGCATCATCATAGCAATTATGTATAATTATAGTAACTTATTACATTAATCACATAAAAAAATACATTAATCGCATACATTACATTTAAAAATACAAAATTGTAATAGCTATTGTGATCTAGATTTAATACGTCAATACACATGCGACGGAAAAATAATTAAATATTTATTTCCCCCAAGATCCCATTCACATCCCATTCTAGAAGTTATAAATCGTCATCCAGATATTCTTGAACTATAACGCTGTGTATGTTAAAATAATTTTTATGTGGGTTTTTAAGTCTTGTTCATCTACATTTTACAACAGTAAGTAAATAATTAAATGATGATTTAATATGGGTTTTTTTCAACACTAGAAAGCCGATGTTTTGCATAAATTCAAGTCACTTTCTATTTAAAAAACTTCCTTATTTCGAGTTAAATATGCATGGAAACTCTGCTTTTCAAGGAAATATTCAGTTTAGTTTTTATTTGCAATATACACTCAATAGACACTTAATATATAGGCTTGGAACAGTCATAAATTTTAAATCAATAAATAACAATAAATAAATTCTTACAGAATAGTATACTTTTTCTGTTCCCTAAAATACCTGCAATGTAGTATTGAATTTTAGAAAAAAACAAAGTATAATGAACATATTTCCTTATTTAAGACAGCTTAAATAACAACATCTCTGAACTGAAGCATTTGATAACAAAGGAAGTAAAGCTGATTTGTTAATTTTTGTATGAATGTCCTTCAACACTAATTCTTACCTATTAGTGTTGAACATGATTGCACAATCAACCAAAATAACAATTGAACTCAGATTTATTTTTACTTTGTAAAGATTTGAACAGTAAAGGTTTCCTTGTTCAACTTTAGACCATTTATAGCAAACCAATGGGAAAGTTGAGTAAGTGTATTGTGAGTTTCAGCATAGAAGGCATTCATTGACCTGGCTTTGAATTGCGGTTGCTACCGTAAAGGGTAGACCGTAATATTTACAACTAATATTATTAGAAAATCTTTATTGATGCACTACAGTTATTTTGCGTTCATATTTATTGGAGCCTAACTGGATTGTTTACAGGCATAAATTACATTAGTTTTCCTTTGTTGGACAACCCTTGTTTTTAATTCATTTAATACATGGCGGCCGTTTTGACTTTTATTCAGTAATTTCAAATGCTGTGTTTTTGCAGTCCATATTCTACGAACTTAGTTAACAAAATTAACTGCACTGCAAATACACACCATAATATAAACAAACAATTGCACACTGACACAAATTAAAAACATGAAAATTGCGATATAACATTATGTTGCTCACTTATTCAGCTTAAACTCTTTTCGCCATAAGGAATTCAACAGTTGAGATTTTGAAACACTAACAGGTAACTATTTTTTTCGTGGATTATTGAAACCACACGACCTAAATATTCAATTAATTTCTTTTCTTATATTTATAAAGAAATCTATAATTTTCGTTCAAGAAAGAATTCCGGAAGAACTCCGTTTGATTGATAATGATGTTATTACTAAGGTTTATAAAAAATGGAGCTTTTCAAATGTCGTAATTCACACTGGTAATGTTAAGCTAGGAATGGCGTGTTGCATATATGGCAGGGGCAATATAGAGCGGTAGTAATTAACTATCAGGGGTCGTATATGCAATCTGACTACTGTTGCTTTCGAACCATAAGCTTCCGATTTGTGTCGTCCAATCGCTTTTTGTACGACAATCTAATTTTTAAATTATGGAATCCTGACTTCGCAAAGGTATGAAAAATCAAACAAAGTTAAGAAATAAGTAACTGTAGGTAGGTAAGTATATTAATTGATTTCACATTAAAAAAAAAAAATTAATGTAGGCCTATACAGAGTTTTTTGTGTTTCAGGAGGAAGCCCTGATACAGTATCTAATGACTTTCTTTTAGGCAGTTTCATACTTTTGTTTGTTTATGAGAGTATTGTAGTTTTAATCAATTTCTAAACCACACAAAATAATACAGTCTATAAAGAAATATGATTTTTCCTCATAACACGCATAATCGTGCGTATATTTTTCGTAACAGTCCTGTTTCAGCTCCATTGTAAAGCAAATAGTGTTAATTAATCGTTTTATCATTTAAAAACAAAATCTGTATTGCTAACTTAGTTTAAACCGAGGTAAAGAGAGATTACATTTTAATTGATCAAACGGAATGACATTTACACTTAATTTAGCTTTGATCTTATAGGCTATTACCTAACTCTGATTGTCTAAAACAGCTTAGAGTTTGGTTTAATTTAGTTGTTTCACAATCATTTTAATAAGAGCAATGCTGTTAATACATTCTTCTGGTATGTAATAATTCTGGATGAGAAATCTATAGACTATAGTATATAAAAGCCAAACCCACTGACTCACTGATCACGATTTCTCAAAAACTACTGAACGGATTGGAACGAAATTTGGTATGTAGCTCCCTTTAGAGCCATATTTGCTCACTAAGAAAGGTTTTCTTAAAAAAATTTGAAATCTTAAGGGGGTTTGGGGGGGGCCAAATTTACTAAATCACAATTTCTCTAAAACTACTGAACGGATTGGAATTAAATTTGGTATGCAGGTTCCTCTAGGGCCGTAGGTGCTGGCTAAGAATGGGTTTAAAACAATTCGAAATCTTAGGGAGGTTTGGGGAGGTTAAAGTTACTAAATCACGATTTTTCCAAAACTACAGAACGGATTGGAATGAAATTTGGTAAGTAGCTTCCTCTAGGGCCCTAGGTGCTCGCTAAGAAAGGTTTTCAATAAATTCGAAATTTTAGTGGGGGTTTGGGGGGTCGAAGTTACTAAAATCCCCATATTAGTATAATATATGTATTGATTTATTTTGTGTTAATATACTTTTAACTTTGATTTGTCTATCCGTGCAAAGCCGGATCAGGCCAGCTAGTAATTTTGTATTTATTAGTTTTTAACTTAAATGTGTTAAAAACTATGTTTTCTACTTTATTTAACTGTTTGATGATAAGACGTAAAACTATTTTTTGCATATACAGGGTGTTTCAGAAAGGATCTGCCATTCTTAATGGCAGGCGTAATCCTCTCATAAAAATAGCGACAAAAGTCATATAAACATAATTACTTCATTAGAGAGTTACTACTCATAGAATTTCTGTCCAAAAGGGTGAAAGTTAAGCTCTACTAAAATTGCTGTCAAAATTAACAGAAAAATGTAGTGGTTTTATATACAGGTACCCTAGTACCAAGTTTAGTTTCGGAACTGTATCTCAAGTATTTAAAGAGAAACTTGGGTTCAAATACAAGATTGAGGTAGAAAAGCAAACTTTTTATTTTTACACTTCAAAAACTTCTTTAAATTGCCAGTGAACAAAGAAACGTCTATAACAAAGAGAATTTAGTTCTAAGAAGATTAACGTTAAGTCAGTAAAAACTTTAAACATTTTTTTTCAAATCCATTATTATTGAAAAACATGTACACTACACACTTCGAAAATCAACCACTGCATACACGTAGTTAGTAATTTCTTTAGTGCATATTTTTGTTGCTAGAGTGTAAATGAAATTTTTAGGTATGTTTCAATTAAATTCTCTACGAATTTGGTTTTGCTAGTTTCTTTGTTTTTTCGCAATTTAACATTTAATAGAAGAAAATGTCAATTACGTAACAAATCAAAAGCATTTAAAAAAATTTAAATTGCAAGACGGATGCGTATTGTGACTGTGCTTAAAATGAGACCTTGAAATCAATTTTATAATAAAAAGTAAACGAAATAAATGGTTTGAAATTTAACATTGCTCTTATGGGATAAAAATCCAAGATGACCGCCACTACAGCAGACCCTTAAAAATACACGTATCACAAACAGTTGTTATCGAAAAGCATACTTTTAAGTTTGTCCTACAATAACTTTGTTAAATCGCCAGTATAACTCAGATGTATCGTTAACTACCGGAAATATAGTTTTGTTGTCTGTCGCATAAAAACAGTATAAAACGCTGAAATTACCAATTCATTTTTGAACCAGTAATTTTAGTCCAATAGCAAATTCATGAAAGTAACTCTCTAACGTCTCTAAACGTTTTCGGACCTGTATTTTTCACTATTTTATGAGTTGAATGCAGGTTCCTCCTGAATTCTCTGCATGTATTATTTAAAAATTCTAGAAAAATTTACAATTTTGTGGAACTTTAATTTGTATTTAAAAAAGCTGGATTGTTGGTTTGTTTGAAAGGAAATCAAGGCTATATATTGCAACTGCAGTAGTACTTTCAGGGTTTGTGTTTTCGCAAATGTCTTGTAATAAATAATTTCATCTAAATTATTTTCTTGATAACGCCATACTCATTTTAGGTTAGTGCCAAGCAAACTAACTGCTCTTACTCATTCATGGTTATAGATTCTGGCCTAATTCTTTATTCGGTTGTGCTTGGAAAAGCTTTTTTCTGAGGAAACTGAGTAGGAGTATTTTTTAAGACTATATTTCATGTTTTGAAAGTATTCATTCAAACTAGATGTTATATATTATAACGTTTCCAGCGATACATCTTGGGCAATCTTTTGGTAAAACGAGACAAGCACCAACAGTGCTAATTACGGTTGAAACCCGACTATATCAGAATGATTTCCACTTGTCAATGTAATTTGTAAATAGGAGCGCTATTTTCAACAGTTGCCTTTTTTTAAATTTTTGGTAATTTTCAAGATGAAAAACTGCCCAAAGAAAGAGCGAATTAATTATCATTTCTTGGAAGCGCAGGGGAGGAAGACGACAATATCTTCGAAAATACAAGTGAGGTACAAAATACCAACGCTGTGGAGCAGTTTACGGACGTAGTTGTGACTGACTAACCAAGTTCAATAAATTTAAAATATTTATAACTTGTGAACAATTTTTCCTTTCGGAATAAACTTTGACGTCATAGGCCCAGGATTGTACGGAATAAGATCGACCACTGTCGGTGTATATTTGCACTCAGTATTATCGGCCATAGAGCGTGACTAGGTTTCAATCAGTACTAAAGGTTAACACAACCGTAGCCTCGGTAAGATAGCCGACTTGTTATCTACAGCTAAGGGTCAATGGTTGCGAGACAATCTCAACTCTGTAACCATTATACTATTGTTTATTGTATAAGAGCAAAAATATCGACAATCTTGAAACTGAAAAATATTAAGCTTGCTGAGAGTTCTGACAGAAATTAAGTTGAATTATTATTGCTGTCGCCTTCATAGCTCCGTTGGCATTTCAGACAGGTTACCCATTAAACATAAATATTATACCATTACAAATACATTTATACACATACTAGCCAGGTACACATGGCTTCACTAGCAGATATGGGATACGAATGAAAGGAATATAGGATAAATATTGAGCCTTACCATTACACGTAATTCAAACAAATATTACAGATCCGAATTCCCTAGCCCAAAAACGTATTGTCAGTTTCGTTCAAATCGATCTGTTTACAATTTAGGCCCACATGCTTGATCTGCTAAACCAGTAAGAGCAAAAAACACGTTTTCCTCCAGTTAGTTATTCGTAACTCCCGAACTAACGTGGAAATGAAAAATCATGTTTCGAGGTGAATTTCACGTCTATGAGTACATTTTTCCTAGCATATTGGTTACGAAAAAATATAATTGTCCCTTTAGACGCAAATAACTGAAATGCAATGTTTTTTGTTTCAAGAGTATTATATGCAAAGTTACAGATTCTTTACAGCAAGTATACAATGTATTATTTGTTTGAAGTTAGGACAAAAGGGCTTAAGTCAGAAATTGTTAACGAATTGTTATTGTAAAAAATAAAATATATATTGTCTGTGATTTCAATGGTTACCTGGTCAAACATCAATGGTAAAAAAGTCCCAAGTTATATAAAAAACAAATTTTCGTGGTTTTTTTAAATAAATATATATTAAAAAAATATATATCCATATTTATAAACTTATAAAAATCATGCAAAACAACCCAAGCAGGAGACCAGGTAACTAGTCATATCCCGTCAGCTTAGAAGCAAGCCAACCACCGTTCGCTTTACTTCCGCCCTCCTACCCTCAAACCACAGATATGAAAAGTTACCTGGTCTAGCCGAGATTCGAACCCAGTATCTTCTGATCAGGAAGATTCTACACTATCCACTCAGCTATCATAGCTTGTCATTAAGAACTAAGAACAAAACAGCACTTGACTTATGTGCTACCATATTGCCTATCACGGCAAATTCTTCTAAATTATAATATATATTTCAATGCAAGCCATGAGTTTGTCAAAACTTTGAGTGCTTCTCCTGTATAGTTAACAATTTCTGACTTAAGCCCTTTTGCCCTAACTTAAAAGATTTATTTTTAAGGGAAATTATTCCATGTCGCTCATTAATTGCACATTTTCTTAATTACTTTCTTTCCTATACATAACTTAAGAGAGCTGTGTGCAAAGATTCAGGTCTCTAACTAATTATTTTTAATGGCAGTCATCCTGTTTCACTATTTACACTCATTATTCGAAATGTAAATGGTTTTTCTTTCTTGTATAACACCTAACTAAGAATAATATGTACCAAATGTTAGCTCTCTGGCTTGTATGAAGTTAGTGGAATTAATATTTTGCGTAAGGGTAGTTACCTCGTTTCTACCCCTTTGAGATGATAGTGAACGAAATTCGACGAGCTCTTTATAAAAAAACTTTTGAGTCGATGGTTTCGGTGAATAGGGATCTTGAAAGACAGACATTTTCCGAAAGTCGCGCCATGGTAGCTTCGAAATCTATCTAAAGTGAGTTGTACCAAACAGATCAGTCGACATTTAAGTAGCCTCACCGAAAATAATATTTTGAGAAGAGAGATTTTCTATTGAGGAGTGGTTCGTCGTAGTGGTTTATTGCGGTCGTTCATTTTTGTAATTGGATTCTTCAAGGCAGTTGCGCAGGTCTTCATCAGTTTAACTGGCATAAAGAAAAGACTTTAAGAAGAGAAACAAGTTAAAAAACTTCTTTACCAGAACAACAAAGGAAAACATCAATCGACCTGTGGAAGATTCAATTGTCGGTGTGGCTAAAGAGCAGGTGTGGTTTCGAGCCGATGACAAGTTCGACTACATGTTTAGTTGTCGGAAGGATATTTATTGTTGCTCTTGTATTCGTTGACTTGTGTGAACAATTCATTGTATTTCATTAATTTATGTAGAAGTAATGGTGCGCAAAACATTCTCACCACCGCATATAGACGTTCAACACTTGACTGTTATTGTACTGACATCTGTAGAAGTTTGTGAATTTGATTGTTTATTCTATTTAACTCAAAAACTATCTGACGTTGATGGAACTTTTACTAATGAGCTAAGGATTGCCACCGTTGTGTCAATTTTTCTCTTAAGTACCACTAGTTTGTCTAACAGTTTTTCTTTCTATCGATTTTCTCAGGAACGTATACAGTTATAAAGCGTCGTTATTAATATAATTTTAATCAAATGGTTAACGGTACGGACGAGCTTAACGTGTAAGTCTTCCCTTTAATTTTTTTTAAACTACAAAAAAAAAACGGAATTATCAGTAATTAAAAAAAAAACGTTTTGAGTGTCTTTGTGTTTACGATGTCTAAACTGTAACAGATAAGCCAAAACAGTTAGTGGAAGGAGAGATCTAAAGATACCGTAAAGGCATGTCTATCTATTAAGGGTTTCGCAATATAAACGTTTTTATCTTACCGTATTAACATTGGAGGAGCGTATAAGTATTTCCATGAAGTACCAAATAATTCATAAAAATAAGACCAACAAGTAGATAACTTGTTGATATTATCTGAATCAGTGCAGTGTGAAACATGTGTGAACATGTCTTTCTAAAAATAGGCTACTACCACGATATTAATACAAATATTTATTTTAGTGTAACCAAACTTCACTCCCCTCTTTACAATAAAGGTAAAATAGTATTTATATATTATTATACGATTATTTGTTGGTTAGAACGTATTATTATACTTATGCCCATCGCATTGTTATCCGTTTATCCTTTCTGAATAAAATCGGTTATGATAGATGTACCAGAGATTTAATATAAGCCTTACCGGATATTTTGTTAACTGCAGACGTTAATCGTAGTATATATGAAGAAAAATGTAATACATTTTTTAAACGATGTAAAATTGTGGAATGAGGCTTTTTCAGAGAAAACAAATAAATGAAACTTTATACCTACTTTGAAATAAAGGGTAAAAAAGAAATAATATCCAACTGTCATAACTGCTGTAATAACATAGTATTACAGCTTTTAAAAATCTAATTCGATAGATCAAATTTCATTTGCTTTCTTTTCTTCTTTTAACTTTACAGTACGGAGGGAAGTATTGTTTATAACTCGTTCAAAAGTGAATGCACGATGATTGATTAAGTAATCAAAATCGGTGAAATCATTGTGATCGCGTACGAAAAGAACTAACTAAAACTAGCGGTTTTTATTCGTAATTTATAAGTTTACTTTTTATTTTTGTTAACGAAATCTAAAAAAGCGTTTGGTTGTGGAGAATAATTAACTGCTTTTAAATTCCCTAAGTTGGAAGCTATGCTAACGAATTTAAATATATTCAAGAAACTAACATGTGTTGGGTGTTCAGTCTCACGTAAAATTGTGTTGCTAAGCTGATGATCATAATCAGCTGTTGTACGATATTTTATGCAAATGGTTGCTATTGCAATGCATGTACAAATGGGTTTATGTAGGTCATGGTTGTTCATTTTTAAATCTATTTTTATCAAACTACTAAACCGTTAATACAAATTCTGCATGTTTTAGACAGATCTATTCCCAGAGTCCTTTAAACAGGAAAATAAAGCATTAAAACCACAGATACTAGTTTTACCATGATACCTATGGGCAGAGAGGAGCCATGGCCTCCCGCTAGCTCCCAGGGAAAGGAAAATATGTATACTATTAATTATTACAGTCAGGTATTTTCCTTTAAAGTGATTAGCACTAAAATATGTTTGAAATGTTATGTGCCGTTTGATTTTACATATACAGTACTTATTTTATTTTTTACAAGAGTTCAAGCATGACCTGCTGGGTCACTACTTGGTGCGGCCTCTAGGAGTGTTATAGGTCTTTGTGTATTCACTGTCGATGTAAAGGTACAGACTCAATGGTGTGTGGGTTAATATTTCACCTGAACACCCAAATTTTAAAAGTTTTCTTGGGGAGGTCAAAAATATCCCTGGACTCCTTTTGCCAAAGGAGGGGAGGGTATTCCTTAATACGTTTACTGCTACGCAAATTACTCCCAAATTACTAGAAAATACTCCCAATACAGGGGTTGGCGTGCGAAGCACGCAATGCACTGTGCGTCGGCCGCTTCTCATAGCGTTCACGTCCTTAGCAGTAAACGTATTAAGCCCCATACCCCGGTCTAGCCCTCCCTAGAAAATATCATACGGGCCCACGGATACTATACATATTATTCTAGTATCCGTAAATAAAACTGATTCTCTAGTTTCTGAGAACACGGCGCGACAACAACCACATCACAGCGCTCCTGTGGCCATTCCTGAAAACAACTATCCGCCACTTCTGCTGATATTTGGCAGTCAATCTTTCTTGGTTGAGTTTCGTAAGTAGGTTTCAGATTTTCATTTATAAAAATAACGTTCGTTCAGGGATACAAGATGTCAAAACTGGAATTGTTCAAATCAGTATAGTTTTTGACTACATACTGAGGGGATTTAAATATAAAACAGCATAGGAGTTGTCATGTCTTCCCTAATATTATTTTATATAGGACGAATTATTTCATTGACATTATGTGATCAAAGCGAGCACGGAGTTGGTTTGTGAAGCACCCACAGCTCTTACCTAATATTATTTTATATAGGATAAATTATTTCGTTACAATTTATTGTGCGAGCAAGAAAAAGCACCGGAGTTGGCGTGTAAAGCACTCAGTAGATGATTTTTATTCAGTTTAGTTTTGTCTTAATGTATGTGCATAGAAAGATAAACATATCTGTTTTTATTTCTCTCTAGAAAATTCTATTTAATTTGATACCGTTTTAACTATGTGTACTTCAGTTTTTAATTAGTTATTGATTATTTTGAACAAGCCCAACGTTACAGTGATGCTGCATTGATTACAGTACGACCCCTTTGACAGACTAAAATACGGAAAAAATAATTTGAAATTCTCTCCTCCCCCTGGTTCTACTGGATGAAATATGTATAGAATGTTAGTTGATGCATTTTATAAACTCTTTGTACATATAGCGTGCACAGGCAAACGTGCGGTACGTATTATGTGATACCATTTTTTTTCTAAAAAAGGAGCCATTTCTCAAAAAGTAAAAGTAAATTTTTCAATCAACATTTTGAAAAGGTAGGAAACATGACCAGTATGAATACAAACAAAAAATGTTCAGTTTAGAAACCCTTAAATTTGATATTCCACTTTCTCTATATTGATATTTCACATTTTTTCTTTACGGCATTTTCAATTCCACAAAATTACCTATTTTTGTATGTTTTAAAACTTGTGGAAAAGTGAATTGTTTGAATGGGTATATCATTAGCTCGATTCATTGGTAATAAAAAAAAATACAAGAACAAAAATATACTTTCTTGGTCATCTCGAAACCGGTTAGAAGTAATTCGATTATTTTTGCAAAATGTTTACTTTAAAACTAACTTAAAAATGATGCAGGACTTGACCAATGTTTCAATTTTCAATTGAATTTTTTCAGTGACATAATTTCAAATTTCTTCAAAAATTTTAAATTTGAAAGTCCGCAAAATTTGAAATTTGGGGCATTGGGATACGAAAAATATACAGTTTTCTTAAAATCTTTAGGTGCAAATTGTGTTTAAACTCATTTGTTTGCTTTCTATCAGTATCACACAAGGTTAGTCTATATATAAAAGATCAAGAGTTTTATTTTGTTCGTTAGAGCTCTACTTGGCCGATTTAAATCATTTTACTGCTGCTGGTAAACGCTTCTTTAAAATAATTCCCAATAGTTCAATTTCCTCACATTTTCAGAATGAAAACTTTTGCAACTAAATTTGTTTCTTAAAGTTGATTTGTAGACAATTGTGTTTTATCGTATTAAAAAACAGCGGTCCATTGACAACAAATTCATTACAATCGGTCTAGAACTCTAACAAAAAAGAGCTACAAAATACCAAAATGATCCCCGAATCTATATAAATATATACATAATGAGTCGCGAGTACCCGACACAACCTCGGGAGGAAATAGGAAAAAAGTAAACAAAACTGTTTATTTCTAATTTCTCGTTATGATTATTTTAAAACAAATTATTAAATGGCAGACAGACGGAAACGAAGAGTTTCCTGCCCTTTGTTCAGGAAAAATAAATATTTTGCATTTTTCTATAACACTTAACTGATTCGGATCAAAAGCTTAACAACCTAATTCAAAGTTAGGCTTATTCTGAACCAACACACTTTTTTTGAATGCATTCACAATTATTACCAAAGCAACCAACTTAAGAAATATTTAGAATGAGTTAATTATTTTTCACAACCAACAGCATTTTTAGATTACATGAATAAAATAATATATATAATAGCGATCTAACTGGGAATAATATTTTGGGTGTAAAACACAAATAGTATCTTTAGGGATGGGGTGGGAAGGGCATAAACAAATATGTAAAGACAATCTAAAACGGCGAATCCATAATTTTCTAGGTCGCTATTTTTTCCCACTGCACTAAAGGTAACAAGTGTTCGTGGGTGAATACAAAATTAATGTTTCTAAGAGTGAACAAAGAAAAGAGAAACTACTCTGCAATATGGACTTCTGTTTGCTCCCTGAGGGTTAGAACTGTGTCAAGACGTTTCCATTTCAATATCTTACATTTCTAGAGTGGCGAGGTGACATGGGATTTAAATGTTTTAAATAATCAAATGTCCAAAATCACCGCATATCCAGTATGCTTAGGTTGGTTACAGAAAAAGAAAAAGATTGGGTTTAAATCGTTTGTTTTATGCGTTTGTGAGTTTTTAACCGGCTCAATCTTGTTCGGATTTAGGTAAAGTAACTTAAAAAAACAAAAAACACACACAATCCTTATATTATCAGTTATTTGTTTGTTACAGACGATTTTATCTAGAACAGTTAAATGTATGAACATTCAATTTTACATTTATCTTATATATATAAAAGCGAAATACCACTGACTGACTGACTGACTCATCACGAAATCTCAAAAACCACCGAACGGATTGGAATGAAATTTTGTATGTAGCTTCCTCTAGGGCCCTGGGTGCTCGCTAAGAAAGGTTTTAAAAAAATTCGAAATTTTAGGGTTGTTTGGGGGGGGGGGTTAAAGTTACTAAAAATTCCCATAAGAAATACATAGTACATAATATATTTATTGATACATTTGTTTGGTTAATATACATTTAACTTTGATTTGTCTATCCGTGCAAAGCCGGATCGGGCCAGCTTGTATAATTATACTAGTAGACCTGGCAAAGCTTCGCTAGTGCTTGATTTATTAT
>JAGFPH010003510.1:26554-93668 GCA_018207615.1 Philaenus spumarius
AACACGTCCTGCAATTCTTTCCGTTTCTTCCTGATACACCCTGTATATGTATATTCAGAGGTAAATAAATATACACAGGTGGGATGTCGTCTACAAGGTTTTGCTAGTTTATAAAGTACTACAGATTTTTTATAGTAGGAACGGTAACACTTGCAATGTCCAAATGCATTACAAAACAAGAAGTATTGCCCAGATGCATATAAAAAGACAAAATTTTATATAAAAAGAATTTTTAGCGAATTTTCAAGGAAATATAAGCTATTGCATTAATCCTTATGGTGAGGCTTAAAGTCAGGAGTAGTAAATGAGCACTGATCGTGGTCCCCAGAGCAGGTTTTAGGGTGTCCTTTAACATTTTATATATTTATGTATATATGTGTTCGCACTCTAACGGACGCATAGTACACACGTTGGCTCGGACGACTTCGATAGCCAAAAAAATCCAACAACCGAAAGCACTTTTTTTTAATAGGATGTAACTATTTTTTGTCGCACTAGAAAAAGACTTTTTAGGTTTGAATCTAAAAAAATAAATAAATGTAGGACATTATTCTGCACATTTTGTTTTTACACGACCTTATAGCTGGCTTGGTTCCCCCAAAATCGAGTTCCCGGTTCAAATCCAAGTGGTGATTCTAACGTAAGGACATCTTCTGATCCCAGGTCGATGGCTGAGTTTGTACGCTGCTTGAGTAGACTAATTTCCTAAGTAGTTGGTTGAAACCCTAAACTATATAAATTTAATTTTTTAAATTCGCTAAACTTACGTCAGCGGTTCAGCTGCGTGATCAAATTATTATTTATTCATTCTAAAGTATTTAATAAATTGAGTAAAGAAATCAGGAAAGAAACAAAGATAACAACAAAGTATATGTCGATAACGAAGGGTTACCTTTTGGGTTTCGAATCTTGGGTTTGGTATATGGATTATTTAAAAATCTGATTTGCGTATTAAGTTGAGATACATGTGTTTTTATCCATTTATATGACAATGTATGATATTTAAAAAAGGTTGGAGTGTATGTGAGTATGTATGTTATTACCTAGCATTAAGTTTATTTAGATTGTTTTAATCAATTGTGTATAAAACACCTTACTAAGATATACCTCATTATATTATAAGTTTAATATAAAAGATAGACTAATTATGTTGTATTCATTTAAGTTTTATTTTATTTTGTATTTAGCATTTTTTTTTTTTAATATAAAAGATAGACTAATTATGTTGTATTCATTTAAGTTTTATTTTATTTTGTATTTAGCATAATTCTTTTTCCATACACTATCATATACTGGAAATGATGGTTAGATATTTCCCAACAGTTAAATTGTATTTGGTTGTAAATAATTGGAGGGAAATAAATATTATTATTACTAGAGGGCTCTGCACCTGCTTGGTTCTCATCTACACTCGCGGTAAAGCAAATGCAAACAGATTATTGTCTCCTGTGTTTGTACTGTATTTGCGCGGTGCAATACAATTTACCAGGAATTGTTGATGGAGTTTGGAGAAAAGCTTTACACCAGGGACCACTATAATTGAAGAATTAAATGCAGGCAGATTATGCTAAATTAAGGACCATAAAATTAAGAGGTGTGATATGCTCTTTATAAACTCTAAACGTAATATAAAGAAGAAAAGTCTGTGGGTATGTATGATCCAGTTTCTATGTGTGTTCGTTATGCACGGCCAGACCCTTTGACATAGTGACTATCAAGCACTAAAGGGAGCAAACACCATACAATTATTTCGAATATTAAGGGTTCAAATGGGGTAATTATCCTAAAAACAATACACCTTTAATTCCCATTAGAATGTACAGTTGAAACTGCTCAGAATTGTTTCTTATGTGATATATAAAAAATTAGAGCCCTCAAAATTACATTATTTGCCTTTAAGGGTTGAAAACGGCTATACCAACCCTTAAAACTTAACAATATTTTTACTTCCTTTGGAGCTAGAAAGCTGAATTTTTGTGCGATTATTTCATAATTTATCGAATTTCTGCCACTACAGTCAAAAGAGTTAAAATGGGGTAACTTCACACTACAAGCTAGAGAGCTGAAATTTGTTTACACGGTATTATTCTTAGGTGTTATACAAGACATAAACACTATTTGCATTTTAAAGAGTTGAATCTAAGTGGTGAAATTGGATAACTACTCTTAAAAATAAATGATAATTCGTACAATTGTTATGATACCTGAATCTTGGCACATATAATAAAATAGGCTACAAGAAGCTTAAGTTTGAGAATTAAGTTATATATAGGAAATAAAAAACATTTACGTTTCAATTATTTGTTTCTAAGGGTAAAATATTTTTCGTAGCCTGTTTTTAATTTTCAAATTCGGGAGCTACGATCAATAAAAATTGGCTGAAAATAGGACTAAATAGAAAATATAAATGTTTTTTTGAGCCTAAGAACTCATTTATCCAATATCCCTTTAGTCATTTATTTATGTGTGCAACTGAAGTAGCGTGTACCCCGTCTAATTCCAATCTAAAAGAGAACGTGGAACATTTATTATGCTCTTGCTCTGTATTTGCAAATCGTGGTATGGCTGTGTTTACGGAATAATGTAATATTAACATCTAAACGGAAAATTTTTATACTTTGGTCAATTATGTATTGGTGGCAAAAAAAAAGTATCGCAATTAGCTGGAATCCGGATTTAATTATTTATTGTGTGTTTGACTTTATATTTAATTTTTATGAAATATAATATTTTCTGTTTTAATATTGCTTAAGATGGTTGTTTGCCTTTGTTATCAAATGTTTGTAATTTTTGTTTTAAGATTGATAGCTGGAATAATAGGATGAGAGAGGAAAGCCTGATAAGGTTTAGTGAATATTGTTATTTTGTTTACTTGTGATTGTTGATTTAACTTGTTATTGTTTGATTACTAGCATTTACTGATCCAGTATTCAAATTTCATATATATTATCTGTGCTTGCTACTTAGTCAGATGAATTTGGTCATGCCTTTTGTGAATTAAGAAAAAGATAAAAGACAAATTAAACTGATTTTTTTTAAGATTAATGACTGCATTTTATTATTATTACTAGTAAGCCCCCGTGAATAATCCCAAGCAGATTAATTAGATACACATCATAAATACGTTATTTTAGAAAAATACTATTTAAAAACAACTGACTTTAACTAGCTCTACCTAACAATGGTGACGAAGATTTTTAACTTGATAAATGTGTATAATTAAAAGGATTATAAAACTATAGGTCTATTTGTTAAAATCGTGAATTTATATACATTATTATATATCTAAAGAAAGATACAAATATGGTCTTTGAATTGCTTTTTATTTCATATTTTATATCAAATGATTAAGAAGGTATTAATAATTATTATAGTGGAGAAATTAATAAACGAATAAGTTTATATGTTATACGATGATGTATTACGAATGTTTCCGAAGTTAAACAAATAGGTATTCTTCTTTAAATTTGTATTAACGAATATATTGATGATAAAAGGTTGTATTTATACACAGTTTATAATCTCAAAGCAAATATTATAACGTATTATAGGCCTAGCATACATTATTTCTATAACTCATATTTACAAAAATAAATGTCACAAGAAATTATAATGATTGAAGTTGTAAACATAACCTCAAAGTATAATCTTCGCTAGGTTTAAAAGGTGGGTGAAATCAGGTGCGGATACAGGGGGAGGGTCATGGGGCCCCAAAATATTTTTTAAGACCTAATTTATATATTTGATTTAACCCTACAAGCACCAAATAACACTATAGTGCCCGCCGAGCAAGTGGCAGACAGCACTACTGTATCGTCTTATTTGTATTGAATATTTCACCCACTAAAAATCACCCATTCTCAATAAAACAAGAACCATTGGAGAGGAAATTTTTTAAACATTAATTTTTGTTAATTAATTTTTGTTTAACATAAAATTTGTTCTAAAACGTATATTTACTTATTATGTAATCATCGTTTGTTATTGTAGTTGTCTAAAAAGGTGACGCCGCACGAGAAAACAAAAAGAAAAGACACAAAACTTGTCACTTTTCTATTGCTCATAATCGTTAGACAGACTTGTTTTGAAAATAATATAAGGTCACCTTTGGATTCGTCAAGATTTCTAACACTGTCTTCCAATCATTTGCGACTCTTATAATTTTTTAGATATAAAGTTTTCTGTAAACCCTTAAGATTTGACAGTTTTTCAACCAATGAGCAAGCATATTTTGCAATCGATATATTACCTAGTACAAATCGAAATACTTTTACATTGTTGTTTATATGGATTTTAGTGTAAATTCCATATTTTCGTTTGATATAACCTGATTTAGTGTTCATGGGCTACAGCTAATAGGTCTTGTCTATGAAATATGTACCATTGCGCCGATTGTCTAGCGCATTTAGCCCAGCCAATAGAGCAAAAATAAGGCTAATTTTGTTATTTAATTTAACAGCAAGCGTCATCCACATTGACTTTTAGGGAAGCACAAGGGTATGTAAAATACAAAAACTATCAGGCAAGGAGCTTTTGCGCATTTTGTATAAACAAAATTACAATAAATTCGGACTTTTTGAGTTTTTCATTATTACTATAAAAAATGATGAATGGATCACGATATTTCAAAAAATCTACAAATTGTTTTTATAGACACTGATTAGACTATTTTTCATTGAGAAAAGTTGGAAAAACGCTTAAAAACTACCATTTAAAAAAAGTTAATGTTTTAGTTAATTTACAATATTAAGGGCAGATCTTTCAGAAAATTATTGTGTATTGTGTACTTCAAACAGGAAGAAGATAAAGTTTGCAATAATAGTTTTTGCACAGTTGCAATATAAACAATTTCGGCCGGGTCTTTTCTGTTATATCCCCGCATTTACAAACTATTTTCCATAGAATGAGGATTAATCGGGATAGAACTACAAATGTGAAATATAATATTTACTCACCATTTAAACGTATAATTGTGGTAAAAAAAAACAATAAACAATTTTTAAATATGCGCAACTTTACTATTCGACTCTAGGCTAACCTATGGCAACAGAAATGCAAAAATAATAATAAAAAAATACCTAAAAGGTTCTAACCTAACCTATTTAGTCACAGTATGTTTAACTGTATTCAACATTTAACAGTCAAATGTAAAACAACGTTGTCTGCAAAAATATTAGGCTAGAGTCGAATAGTAAAGTTGTTATATCCCCGCATTTACAAACTATTTTCTAACACTATTTTCTAATCTCAAACTATTTTCTATAGAATGAGGATTAATCGGGAATGTCCAAATAACTATTTATAACTACTCCATAACATATAAGGAAGGAAGTTTTTGTTGATATTAGATAAGGGTTATTGCAAACGCGTAACTTTACTATTCAACTCTAGCCTAATATTTTTGCAGACAACGACGTTGTTTTACATTTTACTGTTAAATGTTGAATACAGGTAAACATACTGTGACTAAATAGGTTAGGTTAGAAAATTTTAGGTATTTTTAAAATTACTATTTGTATTTCTACCCGATTAATCCTCATTCTATAGAAAATAGTTTGTAAATGCGGGGATATAACAGAAAAGACCCTTTCGGCCATTATCTTGCATACATCCATTTTGAAAAATAGTAATTTTTAATCGTTTTCCGATTTTTCTCGGTTATAAATGGTTCGATCGGGATTTTCAAAAACCATTTTAATTCTCTACAAATGTCCCGTTGGAAGTATAGTGATCCATGCATACATTTTTATAATATAAAAATATCAACGAAAACCCAAAAAATTTATTGTTATTTTTGTTTATAAAAAATGAGCAAAATTCTTTGCCATAGTTTTTGTATTTTTTACACCTATGTGCTACCCACTGTGGATGTCGCTTGCTGAATTTCAATAACAATACAAAATCTCTATTGGTTGGGTTAATTGTTTTATGGAGCGCGCAGCCGTATGAAACTGTATGACTTCAATAAGTGAGGGCTTGTGTTACGTTGTTTTAAATTTAGTGAAACAAAGTGTATTTAATGATCGTGTTGTGGAGTTATTGATTGTGTTCCTGTTAACTCTTCGATAATTAGTATTTATTTTATTCTTTAATCTTCAAGAAACTCTTGCTCTTTCAAGACAATATTTAAGGCCTAGAGATTCATTAAAAAACTATTTCATAGATTTGGATACATTTTTTTAATTCCCCAGACCCGTTGTTGTTAAATTCTCGGTAATGTTGTTTTCGACTTCTTATGACCCCTCCCAAAAAGAAATCCTGAATAAATCCCTTGGGTGAAATTAGCTGTTTTATTATATGTTACTCGCTTTTATAACGTACTGTATAAATAACAGAAGTTCAATTTAACTCAAATTTTCTCGCTAAATACTTATTTAGTGTTAGTATATACAAGAGGACTATATTGCCTTCGATGTTTATACTTCTGCCGTGCATCTGGTGTGTTATAGGACCTGGTTCTGCTAAATATAGCCTTCATCTTGCTACGTGCAGTAGCCTAAGTGCAACACATTGCCTGGGAGATGCAAGTGCAAGCAGCATAATATCTGAAGCCTCTGGTTTATATTACTCTCGGATTTTTGTATGGATTCCGGACTTTGAAACGCTTTGAAAGGATCACTGAAATTTAAACGAATATTATTTACATTATTTTGTATTGAACTTAAAGGTGAAACCCGGTATGTCAATGTTGCATGTTCTAGTATAGAATGCACAAACTAAACAAAACAAAATACAATAATAGAAATAAAACTATTTCAAATCTTAAAATTGGTTGGCAAGAAAACACAACAAATCTTTAAATTAATGAACAACAATAAACTTTGAGAATAAAGTAAAACACCAATAATAAGCAGTAACAGTGCAATACAACAAAAAATTATAAAATAAACATAAAATAAAATAACCTAACTCTTGTCAGTCCCGTTTGAGTGACGGGGAAAAGTTGAGAATTTCTTTTTAGAAACCAAACTGTTTTCATATACTGTATATTGGACTTAAAATTACGATGTTTAGATTGTTGAAAGTCTCTAGCTTCTTATGGGTCGGAAATAACAAATGTTTAAAAAAATAGACTACTTGAAATGAATTGTTTTATGAATTCAATCCACACAAATTATTAATTTTTTATAAATACCTCTATTTTAATTTCCTTAACTTTTAGTTCTTCTCCAATCATCTGGAATCGGCCGTTAAAACATATTTTTATCAAATATGTATTTTGGTATTGATAAATCATGTAATTTTAAGCATATTAAAAATGGAATTATCGTTTTTCTCCTCCAAAACTGCAAATACCCAAGCCTTTCAAAATCTCAAAATTCAAATTTCAAATTCAATATTGACGAAAACCGTTGTTTTTATAAAAATTTTAAAGAATAGAAGAGTTTTAAAACTGTATACAAAATTCGAACAAAGTAATACAAAAAATAGGGATTTCCTTTAGAAATTTTAAAGGAACCATACTGGAAAAGTGGCCAAGATTTAAAAAAATTGAAGTTCCTTTACAATGAGAGGTCAAACATTTTTCTATCTTTGTTAAAAGCCGATAAATCCAACAGTGTCTTTACTTTTTCTCCACTCTGTACATGTTTGTTAAATATATATTGGTTTCAGTTGGTAGTTTACAGAAAAAAACAAGATCATATTTATAGGCTACTTCTAAAAAACATAAATATCTCTAAGTAATAGTAAATTAAATTAAAAATAATATAATAATTTATTGAAATGATAAATACATTGTCATTTATAGTGTCCGTAAATAAAGTGTCAAACTTCGGGGAATGGTTTTATGGGTCAAAATAAAGAGAAAATCAAGAATATTTTTTTATAAAAAGTCTTCGTTGTCCAGATATACACTATTCTGTTTCTTTTACAAAATAATGCATATCTAGCGAACGATTTGACCGATTGAGTTCAAACTTGACATGAAGTTTAACCTAATAATGATACATTTTAAGAAAAGTAAGCCATTATATAGATTCATGCTTTTCAAAATAGTGGCTGAAAATTTCTAACCTGAATTACCCAAAAACTGTACATTTCAACAAACAATTTTTTGTAGCCCTTTTAATTAATTCCTTATCGGCTGGTGTAACTGGTATAAACAATCGGATGAAGAATAGTTAAGTTATGTCTAGTAATTTGTTTGTTCAACCCGGAATTCTATACCAACACAGTAAACACAACAATATGGTGGGTACGTATGCTGTTATTACAAACAAATTCATAATTAATTTGTGTTTTGTGTTTAAGGATTTGGTTTGTAGAACAATTTAAACTATGTATTACAAAATGTAATTATGTATTTCTAAATGTATTATTATTATTATTATTTCTCTTCATTTGACACACATTGTATAGTCAATAAAATAATAAATAATATGTCTAATGAAAAAGAAGTACACATACAAATATTACTTTAAAATAGTCATTAAATGCTCTACACCATTCAAGATACACAATCACACTTTCATCAGATTTAAGAATGTATTAAGCTTTCCACTTTGCTTAATGTTTTCTGGAATTATGTTAAACATTCCAGCCACAACAATTGTATAAAATTAAATTGTGCAGTCAAAGTAGGTTTTAGAACTGAACAAATGTACGGTTTCTTAGACATTCTCAATATTGATTTTTCAAAACAAGTTTACTTCCACTAAGTATGTAAATAATGTTTAGGACTTGTAGACATACAAAAACTGCAAGGAAAGTATTTTTATAATTTTAAATAACGGCAAAGATTGTTGATATTTAGTGATATTAAATATTTAGTGATATTAGTGATAATGCAAATTTACTTTTTCTGAAGAGATATATTACTGGTTTCAACCAATCTAGTCTGCTATGAACTAATAAATAGTAAACTGATTTTTTAAGCTGGAAAGTGCTTTTGTAAAAATATTTTTGTACTCGCAGGAGCCTTTAAAATATGTAGGCCTAAATGCAGTGAAACTCAATTCCGAATAATGTAAACAAAAACATTACTCTCTCTTTCTTACATTCGTGTAGGGCCAGATGAAATAATAAAAAAAACTAGCCTAGGATTTTTAGTTTATGTGCAATGTCGATTGCGTGACCAAGATCCCACTTTAAGACACTTTTTTAAGGACAGCAACACACCTCATGACTCTGGATAAAGTATGTGTCACATAACTGTTAAAGAGTTTTTATCTCTTAATGGAGAGGGCATATTGTTTAACAAAGAAAAGTAGGATATTTACAAAGAAGTTGTGTCTTACATTTCCTACTAGCAATATTAAATCTTTACAAATTTATAATAGTCATTTCGGATTTTATCCCATAAGAGCAATGTTAAATTTCAATCCATTTATTTCGTTTACTTTTTATCATAAAATTGTTTGTAAGATCTCATTCTTGTCACAATACGCATCCGTCTTGCAATTTAAATTTTTTTTAATGCTTTTGATTTGCTGTGTAATTGACATTTTGTAAGTACAAAGTTTGATTTTTTTTTCCCAACACAATAAAAAATTAATAATGAAAAATAATTTGCAAGCCGGATCCGAAATTTTATAAAGAATATTCAGGTTTTTTTTCAACACTTAATTACAAAAGATAGACTTATAAAATGGTTTGAAATGAGGCAATGTCAAAGCGTTCAGCTGCAAGAAATTGCAATGTTTAGGTAGGGATATAGTAAGCAGCTCTTGCGTTTCCGATTGCTTTCTCGTTTACTGGATCAGACCCTTAAAGGGATTTGGACATTATAAATAGGCTCAGGTGTATGATGCTGATGGAGTTGAAATGTGCTGGAGTCGCTTGTAACGACATTCATTTAATTTTGTCCATTTCTGTAAAGTGAACCGCAGCTGTAATTTTTTGTTTGGCATCCAGCAATGTAAAAAAAAAATATTGAGGGACGAATAGTTTTCTCAATTCACTGGCTATAAAGTCACCAAAGATCTGGAATTCATCTTTTGGCATTTTACGCAATAAATTTGCCCCTATTGCTATCATTTGACAAAAATGCCTTCTATCAATGTCATTTTATATTATAAATCAGCTGTTATATTTATATGTTACTCACGTACGTACGTGCGGACGTACACTCGCTTTTATAGGAGTTCATAACAGATGACGGGTGATATCAGCTGTTGTGTTATATTATTACTCGCTCACGTACGGGCACACACTCTCTTTCATAGGAGCGAACTAATAAAACTTTTTACTTTTACTGTATTTACAAACCTAAACGTGTTTCGAAGTAATTTTAAATGTCAGGATTTTTCCAACTTCCGACACTACCTTTTAATACATACATAGGCAGTAAGTGGACAGTTTTCACAAAATTTTGTCTCATGAGTTAAAATTATGTATGTGAGTTGCCTGGAGGATAAAATAAATAAGGTCGAAAGAGAAAAATATAAAACTCTAGTGAAACGGTATCCACCTGTGTTGCGAAGTTTGCAGAAATAATTAATTTTACAACAACTTTAAGCAATGTTGTGCTCGAGTCCATAAAAACTAACAACCGGGTGGACATCGTTGGCGAAGAGAGCAAAAGCTAGCAATTAATAATAAACGGACGATATAACATGTAAGACATTTGTAATTGATTTCCTCCCATTTTAATTAGTACATGACACATGACATTGCCCTTCACTAATTGCTGACCTTTAGGGGTCAAGGCGACAAAATAAATGAGTGTTATTAATTTATCTCGGCCTCAATGGACTATTAAGTTAAAGAGTTTTGCCAGTAAATAAGAAGAAGAAAATATACTTCCACTGCTTACTGTAAAAAACTATGTCAATAAAACAACAGTACAAGGAATATCTGTGAGCGCGCCTTATGGCTGGGGTGTTGGGTGAGAGGGTAGGGACAAACATTAAAGTATGTCATTTAAGTATTAATGTATAAATTTAAACAGTTTTTCAATTCATAAAATTCACGTTAAATATATAATATGATGCTTTTATTATTTTTTTCATTCTTCCATTGCTAAGAAACATATGATACAGAAAATGTTTTAAAGACATAAATTCAACTCCTATAAAAGCGAGTAAGTCCGTACGTGAGTAACATATAATATAACAGCAGATTTCCCTCATCATCTGTAATACTTAAACAAAACGCAGCGTAAATTATACTTCAGGGTTATGTTTACAACTTTAATCATTATAATTTCTTGAGGAGTTAATTTTTTTTTAATATGAGTTATAGAAATAATGTATGCTTTAATATGTTATAAGATTTGCTTTGAGGTTGTAAACTGTATATAAATATATCCTTTTATCATTAATCAACTCCTATAAAAGCGAGTGTACGTACGAGTATTAAATCCTATTAAATCGTGGAGTAACATTTAATGTAACACCTGATTTCACCCATTATCTGTAAACCCAGTGTATATTATAGTTTGAGGTTATGTTTACAACTTCAATCATTATAATACTCAATTATAATACTACATCATTTGTAATACTCAAACCTAGCATAGATTATACCTTTGGGGTTATGTTTACAACTTTAATAAATATAAGTCTTATAATATCAATAACTTCTAAATCATTTGATCTATCAATATGAAATAAAAAGCAATTAAAAGATAATATTTTTTATCTTTCTTTAAGTATATAGTAACATACATAAATACAAAATTTAACAAATATTCATACAGTTTTATAATCCTTATAATTGTACACATTTACCAAGTTAAAAATCCCTATCAGCATAGTTAGGCAGGCCTAGATAAAGTGTGTTGTTTTAAAATAGTATTTTGTTGAATGATGTATTTCTGATGTGTATCTAATTAATCGGGGGGGTCTATCTATATATTATAAAAGCGAAATACCACTGACTCACCCATCACGATTTCTCAAAAACTACCAAACGGATTGAAATGAAATTTGGTATGTAGCTTCCTCTAGGTGCTGACTAAGAAAAGGTTTGAAAAAATTCGAAATTTTAGGGGGGTTTGGGGGGAACAAAGTTATTAAATCACGATTTCTTCAAAACTACCGAACGGATTGGAATTAAATTTGGTATGTAGCTTCCTCTAATGCCATAGGCGCTTGCTAAGGAAGGGTTTCAAAAGATTCGAAATTTTAGGGGGGTTTTGGGGGGGATCAAAGTTATTAAATCACGATTTATTCAAAACTACAGAACGGATTGGAATGAAATTTGGTATGTAGCTTCCTCTAGGGCCATAGGTGCTCACTAAGAAAGGGTATAAAAAATTTCAACATTTTAGGAGGGGATTGGGGGATCAAAGTTACTAAAATCATAATTTAAGATCTTTTATTATTATGACAATAGTGCTTTTATTATTTAAGATCTATATATATAAAAGCCAAATACCACTCACTGACTGAACACTTAAAAAGAATACAATTACGTTAAAAAGACTGAAAATACCAACCACCACGGGCAACGCCGTACGGGTCAGCTAGTTAGTATATATATATATTCGATTTTACAAATTTAAAGAAGAGATACCTATTCGTTTAGCTTCGGAAACATTCATACATCTTCGTATAACATATAAACATATTCGATTATTAATTTCTTCACTATCTATACTAACATTATAAAGAGGTAAAATTTGTTTGTTTGTATGTATGGAACTACTGAACCCATTTAAAAAAATAGTTTTACTAATATAAAAACTACACCATCCCTGAGTAACACAGGCTAGAATTAATTTTGATTTAAGAGTTGAAACAACCCCTAACACGATAAATATTAATTGTTATACTTTCCTTAAAGCTAGAGAGCTGTAATTGTGTACATTTATTTCTTACAAGATACATGTAAGTAAACTAATTTAGCATTTTTTTCACGTGCTGCTAAGGGGTAAAAATGTGATAACCACCTCTAAAACAATTAAAATTAATTGTTATATTTTAATAATATATATTGTTCTACTTACGTCTGCTCCTCCAAATATTTGTTCATTGCATTACGGCCGTTTCGACTATTTATTCAGTCATGGTCACATGCGTTTTATCGGTACCATATATAAAGTATAGGCCTATACCTCGTTACACTGTTCCTTAATAGATAAACAAAGTGTTTTTTAAATGTAATTACTGTAAGTGTGTGTAAATGTGTTAGTGTTCATAAATGTTTGTTAAATCCTTAATGTTTTAAATGTGTTATAACAGTGTGACGAGGTATATGTATACGTTATATAATAAAAATGGTACCGATGTGACCATGACTGAATAAATAATCGAAACGGTCGTAATACAATGAACACATATTTGGAGGAGCAGACGTAAGTAGAATAATATATATAACTATTAAAAAGCTCTCCAGTAAGGTCAAGAATATTAAAATGTTATATTTTCCTTAAAACTAGTGAACTGAAAATATGTACATTCATTTCTTACAAGATTCATAGAAAAAGTATCATAGATTTACATTTGTTCGAATGCTGCAAAGGGGTGAAAATGTAGTAATAACCCTTATAAAAAATGTTGATTGTAATACTTTCCTTAAAGCTATAAAACTGAAAATTTGACACTTATTAATTTTAAGTGTTTTATAGGAAATAAAATAAATAATAACATATGCAATTTAAATAATTACGTATAATGAGTCGGACGGTAACAATAAAAATAAATTGTTATACTTCCCATGCTTGACGCCTTTGTTTCTTAAATGGTAATCTGTTTGCGTTTGCTTCACCGCGGGGGGTTGGAGAGCGAAGCGAGCAGAGGGCGGAACCCTCTAGTAATATTAATAACTTCTAAGTCATTTGATCTATCAATATGAAATAAAAATCAATTAAAAGATAATATTTATATCTTTCTTTAAATAAAAAATAACGTATATAAATATAGTAAACGGTACCAGAAACAGGCACATACTTTCTCACAAATATATTTAAATTATTTAACAGATTTACAGTGACTTCATTATTGTAGGAGGGGTAAGAGAGGTGATTTTAAACTAGGAGATTAACTAATATATATATTATTATTATTAGCTAGAGATAAAACTATTCGATCGATTTCGAACAAATCTTTGCGCCAGACATGTCAATTAGACCTGTATGGACGCACGAAAAAAGGTTTTGAAAATTTTTGGCCAAAAAACCCCAAAAATCAGTTATTATTATTATTATTAGCTAAACGAGAATTTTTAGAAAGATCCGGTTTTTTGCAAATATGGTAGGGTACATTAAATGCTACAAATAAGTTAAATTTTATCAAAATCGTTAGAGCGGTTTTTTTATAAAAAATAATAACTGATTTTTTGTAGGTTTTTGCCAAAATGGAAGTTGTTTTTCTAAAAAATTTCAAAATCGTTTTTAATGCATCCATACAAGCCTACTGGACATGTCTAGTGCAAATTTGTTTGAAATTGATCGAATAGTTTTCGCTCTAGCTTTGTATACATACAGACATACAGTTAGACATTTTGTAAAAAAAACACTTTTTGGATTCAGGGGGTTCCAAAACGGATATTTGAAAAAATCTCAACATCGATTTTTTTTTGTGATCACTATACTTTCTCTGTACTATAGTATAGTGACAAAGTAAAATTGTAACAAATAGGCCTACAGTTTTATAATCCTTATAATTGTACACATTTACCGAGTTAAAAATCTCCGTCAGCACAGTTAGGTAGGCCTAGATAAAGTCTATTGTTTTTAAATAGTATTTTTTTAAATGTATTTCTGACGTGTATCTAATTATTCTGCCTGTGATATATCACGGGGGCTTACTAGTATTGTAAGGCTTATGTAAATCTGGGCGACTTTATCATGTAAGGTTTTGTATTTTAATTAAGGCTACTGTGAAGTTTATGTACGGTTTAGTAAAGTTACTTTGAAAGTTTTGAATAGTAATATTTTCAAGTTTTGGTGGCTCCACCAGATCCTTCTTACGGATTAAATTTTAGCTTGGCATGTGACGTACTCCTAAGAACTAGGTAGAAATAAGCACAGAGACGTTTTCACTAAATTGTTAAATATATTCTGAAAATGTCTAAAAACAGTTCCTACAATAATTACTTTGTACAACTTTTAAATACATCTAAATTTCAATTTGATATCATTAAATTTTACTTAAGTTTACAGTTCTAACAGTTACAAATCTTTTACAATGAAAGATTACATCCGCTTAATAAGGGCGGTGCTAATCATTAAATCTCCTGCTTTCCTAACCTTGAATCTATGTATCTTATTTTAATTATTTAATCTGAAATTTCTTTTAGTTACTAGTACATAATACAATTGTTATTTTAAACTGTGACACCTCTTCCTTCATTAATTATTATTTTAATTAATCACTATAGTAATAATTTGATATTAGAAAATTTATTATATATTATTTATACATTTTTACTTTCTCCACCCTATACGTAGTATATGGAGAAAGTATTGTTTTCGTAAAAATGTTCGAATTTGAATTTTCAGTTGAATTATCTGTTTTGGTGCTCCCAGAACCCCAAAAAGTTGTTTAGTGCAATTATCTGTGTTGGTGCTCCCTGAACCCAAAAATATTTTTAGTGGAATTTTTTGTTTTGGTGCTCCCTGAACCCAAAAAAGTGTTTTTAACGTGGTGTCTGTCTGTCAGTGTGTCAGTATGTCACGACCAGAGAGGACACTATTGGTCCGATTTTCATGAAATTTGGTATGTAGGTACTAAACCCTAATATCTCCAGGCGTTTTTTTCATTTTTTGGAATTTTTAATTTTTAAGGGTAATTTACCCCTAAAAACCCATAAAAAATGACAAAAATGCAAATTTCTCAAAAACGGCTCTAACGATTTTGATCAAATTTTCAGTATTTATAGTACTTAAGATGCCAAACAAAATGACACCACCCGCTTTTATCAAAACTTCGGCGTTTTATAATTATGGGGAAATGTTAAAAAAATAAACAAGTTTATGTTGTCAATCTAGCATCGCGGTCACGGCAGCACGGGGTAGCACAACGGTAGCGAACACGGCCAGTAATTCAAAGGTCGCGCGATCGAATCCCGCCTGGGACAATAATTTTTTTATACGATTGACGTAGGTAGAATTTTTTTTGTTTTGTTCTAAAAAGTAGTAAATAAAATGATTAAAAACAATATTATTTTGACTACAGTAAGTTGGGAGAAAGTTTGTGTCAGTTAACTGATACCGTTTATTATATTATGAATGATATTAAGTTGCTTTGGTGACTGATTTCGATTACTTATGAGGTGTTTTAGAACCCTCTCTTCAGTTAATCCCAATAAACCAGTCCCAATACGATTATTTATTAATGAATGATTATTTATTTATTTTTAATTTATTTTAATGTTACTTCTGATACACAATACTCTGGATATGATTTCGTTTGTTATTTAATTTTAACCCTCGAGATCTGTCTTTACAATGAAATGAAATATTAATGCTACTTACATAATTTTTGTTCCCACTCTCACACACTTTGCACTTTTATTTGATTTTTATAAACTCCCTTATCGATTTTTATTAATTTTATGTTACACTTCACTACTGCACTTTATTCCTTGGTTTTGATGGTTCCTGGATCCATTTGATGTATCTAACTTGATTGAAAACTTTGTTTAATGATTTTATATTTTAGTTTGAAAATATACCTCTTGTTACTGATAATGAAGTTACTTTATTAAATGATTAATGTAAAAATAAAACTGATGCATCTCGAAAGGTTTGGTCTAAGTGTTGATTGATTGAATTTTAGTTGATGACAGACCTCGTGTTCTCTCCAAAATTTCCCCACCACACAGTTTCACGATTTGGATTTTCCTTTGATTGGTCTATTTGAATTTTATATTGTTCTGATTGGCTTTTCAGTTTTACAGATTTGGCAGTATTTATCGCGTGTCTGCACTCGTTAATTCACACAGAATAACGCAAAGCAGTGTATTTGCGTCTTAAGTAATTTAAGCTGGTACATCCGTTGTAACTTCCTGTTGAAATACAAAGCTAGTCTGGCCTGTTTCTGTAGATTCATTTATTATGGATTTATTTTATAATATATTATTATAATTATTTTGTTATCGCTGATGTTAAAGACATTGGGTATTGGTGTTTCAAGTATTGGTGTTTACTTACCAATACTTACAGTATCTATATATATACAGTATATATAAAGAAGAAAGGTCAGTAAGTGGTTATGTATGATCAAATTTTCATGTATTTTAACTATGCACCTTAGTTCAGGATCAAATTTGGAATAGTGAATAATTAGCGCAAGAGTAATTACTTACATTTAGAGGGTTAAAATGGTATAACCAGATATAATATTCCCCAATATATATAATATATTCTGATAAAAATAAAGAGCTGAAATTTTGCACAATTTTTTCTTATGTGATACATAAAAAATTTAGCTCTCTCATTTAGATTATTTGAGTTTAAAACATGAAAACTGAGATACCAACCCCTAAAACAATAAATATTAATTAATTTACTTCCCTTAACGCTAGAGAGCTGAAATTCTTTACATTTATTTCATAAAAGTTAAATAGAAAAAGTAAACCAATCGATTTTCTGCCACTACAATCTCAGGAGTTAAAATGGAGTAGCTAGATTGTAGTAGCTAAATTAATACAATAAATATAAATTAATTTACCTCTCTTCAGGCATATACCTATAATTTGGTACATATTATTTTTGTGTGTGCGATATACAAAAAATAATTCCCATTTGCACTTGAATTACTTGGTCTAAGGGGTAAAATGAGATAGCTACTCTTAAAATCATAATTCGTACACTTGCTATGAAGCCAGGAAAAACAATTGCACTTCGATTATTTTCGTCAAAGGAGTCAAGTATTTTTCGAAGCCAATATTTTCGATACAATGTAGCCTACTCATAGATGTAAAATACCTGATTTTTAATATGCACGTTCGTTCGGGAGTTATGAATAACAATCTGGCAGACACCGATAACTTCAGTGCATACTAGCATATAGCTGATCATGTATGTAGGGATGATGTATTTAGAAACCCTAAATGGGACACTCGTCGTATTTTTAATTGCGTGTAAAGGTAAGGCTCAATATTTACCCAACATTTTATTTCATTGATTTATTTATACCGCGAATGAAATCGTGGGTACCTGCTAGCATTGAAGAAACAACACTGGTGTTGTTTCTTCAATGCTGCTAGTCTAAACTAATATTATAAAGAGGTAAAATTTGTTTGTTTATTTGTATGTAGGGGTAATCTCTGTAACTATTGAACCGAATGAAAAAAATAGTTTTACTAATAAACAGCTACACTATCCCTGAGAAACATACGCTATAATTCGTTTTGATAAAACATTTTTTATTTCAATATTTGTAAATTTAGTCGGAAAAATTCTTAGGTTAGGCCTAGACTGATAAACCAACACATGTATTTACATTTATTACCATAGCAACCAATTGAGTACAGTAAAATAACAGATAAAACAGCTGTTTGCTCTAATATTTACATTAACAGCTGATTTCAAACTTTGAAGCAATTATTTGTATTTCTAACTTTTAGGTTAGGTTTTTATTAAAGTGTAGCCCTGATCCTTGCTGATTCTTTTAACTTTTATTATAACTGCTGCTATAAAATATTTGAAATAATTTGATTTGAACATTTAACATTATTTACATCTTAGCTTTGGGGTTATTATTAATCCTACACCTTTATTATAAAGAAAACATAACATGATTGTGAGTAGAAGGTTCCATTGGGGTTGGCGTGCGGAGCATGCAGGGATTTCCTCTAGTATATAACAAAAATGGGAACAACGATTCCAATTAGGTGTAGCTATTTAACTAACGAATTATTAAAATTTGCAATAAAATATGATGTCATTTTGAAATGAAAATGTTTATCTTAAATATTAGTTAGGCCTATCACAGTTTAAATAATTATTTAAATGTAGAAACAAATAAATGGATTATTAGATGCTGGCGAAAAAGTCAAACAAATAATAAATTCATTGTTTTCTATGTTTGCATTATTTCTTAAAATTTACATTAATTTAAGTTATTTATTAAATAAATAAATGTATTTCTAATCCATTATTTGTTAAAATAAAAAAACAAAAAATGTACAAGGTGCGGCATACTGGGGTCTCACATGATCCAAGTCACTGGTAAGTGACTAATACAGCAGCGTGACAGGCGGCAACAGGTGAGTTCGTTACACTACAGTTGTTAGTTGACGCCATGAGTTGGTTTTGGTAAACATCGTGGTTTCATGATCGAGTCTTTTAAACAACGATTCTGTAATCGCTGCACAACGGTAATTTCAGTCATGATTTTTTGGCTCCATTCAACTGATCACGTTCCTGCTCAACAAAAATAACTTAGATAGTAAGTTTTCTAACGTAAAGGCTAGCAGTCTTCATCACCAAGAAGACCTAGAAGACGGATTCGAGTAATCACCAAAGTGTTCCGATCGAAAAACGCTGCCGTCGGGAATATTTCTAATTGAACTGTTAGAGAAATTCTTGGTTCACATAAAATTATGGTTGAACAGGATTTACGCGTAGCAGACTGGAGATTAAGTAAAACGTTAGCTTAGTATATTCTTTGAAAAACAAATGTTTTCTGCGATGAGGCGCATTTCCACCTATCGGGTACTGTAAATAAGCAGAATTTCTGATATTATTCAGAGTAAAATCGTAGAGAGCTTTACCAAAAACCTCTAGTCACTGTCTGGTATGAGTGTCCCGTTTAGGACCTTACTTTTTGAAATGTAAGACTTTTTGGTGGTGAGACCGTATCATCCAATAGCTGTAGTGGTGACACTGTGTTACGTTTCAGCCCAAGTTAAAAGAATTCCAAAATTCAGAAGAAGTTTGATTCAGCTAGGTAGTCGCCGTTTACTTGGGATTGTGAGAGACATGTTTGCAAATCGACTAGTGTCTTTGAGATTCAATATTGGGTGGTCTGCTCCTTCATTTGATTTGTCACTCTCCAATTTCTTCCTATAGGGTTACCACAAGGATAAGGTTTTCCAACCTTGGCTTCATACTATCGAAGCACTTATTTGATTTAGTCATTTAACATTATTTACCAGTATGCTTGAGGTTTAGATTAACGCCATGTTACTCACATACTTTGTATAAATGTTTATAAATTTGCAGATTTTAATGCATTTTGTCTGCATTTTGACAAAATCTAGTGCGTGACTCCTAGTCCTGTAATATTACAATTTCTTTTACAAAAAGTTCTTAGAACCCTACAAAAAAAAAAACGATGTCTGAGAAGCAATATACTGTATTTCACGAAGAGAGGCAAAGATAATCTTAACCTACTATCTAATGCGTGACACCTGGTCTTGTAATATTACTCCCTTCGACTCCGTTACTGTATTATCAAAAGTTCTTAGAACCTTAAAAACAAAACGTTGTCTAATATGTAATTTATTATATTTGACAAAGAGAGGCAATGATAATGTGAACATGTTATGTAGTGCGTGACACCTGGTCCTTCTTCCATTACTCCTTTCCGTTATTGCTACATTGCTACTTCTTTAAAATTACTATCCTGAATAAGTCAAACTTTTTGCATTATCTGAATTGGAATAATTTGCAAGTTTGCTCTGCTTTCATTCTGGCCTATAAGGACGAATACATTACTAATCTACTTGAACAACTTAATGCCAAGTTTCAAAGAAGAACAAGCCCTAACATTTGTTTGATTCTACATTTAAATAATGAGTTAGCAGAAATCCAAACCTCCCTCTCTTAGAAAGGATCTTACAAACAGTATTTTGGAATCCCTCCAAGTCCATCTCTCTGATACGAGTATTACTGTATTTTACCGCTAACTAATGGCAAAACATTTTATTAACATTAACATTTAGGTCCTCAAAACCTTCTTGACAATTATAAGTTGGGACATTGTTTGTAAATTCAAAATTAGCAAGCCGTTGCAACCGACTTCGATCTGGTTAAGAATCTGCTGAAGTTAGGAATAATTTGCGAAGAGTATTGTTAAATCTAAAAACTTTTATCGCAGACAATTTTCAACACTATATTATTATTATTCATGAATCATTTTTTGAAACGTCTAGGTTTTCCGTTTGAAAATTTAAATAGTGAGTAATTGAATAGAAATATTTCAGAATTAAATTAAATGTATTTATAGCTTACACTCAAAAATTTACTAGGTGTGTTAGAGAACTAAAATGGGCGGAGTGAAGTAATACTTATAAATGATTGTTTAAGTGTGAATTTTAAACAATATTTCAAATAGTCTGTGTGGCGGAAGCAACTATGTTTGCACGACTGTGCATTTGTAGAATCAGAATCTAATTTTGTATATAATGTTGCATTAATTTTTATGTTTGAGGCTTCACTAATTACAGAATAATGAAGCTATTATTAGCGAATTTCCATAGGAAAAATTAACTATTGCAGTGGCCCTTATGGTGAGACCCAAGGTCGGGAGTAGCAAATGAGCACCGATCATGGTCCCCAGTACACGTTTTTGGGTGTCATTAAAATTCATATATATATAAATGTATATATGTGTTCGCACTCTAGCGGCCGCATTTTAAGTCCAATTTGGTTTAAATTTGGTACACGTGTTGGTTGTCTATGTCACTCGGACGAGTTTGTTAGCCAAAAAAATCCAACAACCCGAAGTACGTTTTTTTACTGGAAGTAACTATTTTTTGAGATTTTTGCTACGAAAAATAATTTTTTTAAAAGTTTTTTCTAAAAATATAAATGTAGGATATTATTCTGCACATTTTGTTTTTTTACGAGACCTTATAGCTCGCTTGGTTCCCCCAAAATCGACCAAAACGTAAAATACCATACAAGTACCCGGTTCGAAGTGGTGCAAACTCGCGAGGCCACTAGGTGCAAACAAATTCTACTAATATATTGCGTACACACAGATAGCTGTTCAACGCCTTCGTGAGTAGACCTATTTCCCAAATTGTTGGTTGAAACCCTAAAACATAGGCCTATAAACTTAATTTTGGAAATTTACTGAACTCACGTCAGCGGTCCAGCTGCGTGGTCGAATTATTAGTGAATTTCCATAGGAACGATGAGCTACTGCAGTGTTCCTTATGGCCAGGCCTAAGTAAATGAGCACCGATCATGTTCCCCAGATCAGGTTTTGAGGTGTCATTAAAAATTATATATATGTATTCGCACTCTAACGGTCACATTTTGAGTCCGACTTGTCTCAAATTTGGTAGACACATTGGTTGTCTAAGTCGCTCGAACTTAACCAAAAATCCAACAACCGGAAGCACGTTTTTTGACAGGAAGTAACTTTTTTTTAGATCTTTTGTGCTACAAGGAAATTTTATATAAAACAATTAATGTAAGATATTATTCTACACATTTTGTGTTTTTACACGACCGTAAAGCTTACTTGGTTCCCCCAAAACCGATCAAAACGTAAAATACCTTAAAAGTACCAGGTTCAAATCCATGTGGGGAATTTTACAGTGTGGGCATCTTCTAATCCGAGGCCGACGGCCGAGTTTGTACACTGCGAACGAAGCAAAGCAACCATAACCAGAGGCTGCAAGGACGCGATGCGTGAGTCGAAGCTGGAGGCTTAGGTGCAAAAAGTTCTACTAATGATACACACAGGTCTTCGCTAATGGTACATTTAGCGTCTTCGAGTGTAGATAAATTTCCCAAATAGTTGGTCGAAACCCTAAAACCATACAAACTTAATTTTGGAAATTCACAACGGCGGTTCATCTACGTGATTATTTACTATTAATTTTATTCATACGTTTAAATGATTTTGTATTTATTTAATATCAATTTAGTTGTTTACTTTACTTTTAGATATTATTTACATTACCATAATATTAAAAGATCTAACATTATTACTTCGCCATTAATGTCTAACAGCTGTTATTGTAAAGGTTCTTTATGAATGTTTCTTACATCCTATCACTAAACGTATATGGGATAGATAAAATGTATTCATAATCCACTATGTTCTATTTGACCAGAAATTTATCTGAACACTACACGTTAACGACTTACAAACATCCAACTCGGTCCCCTCTCGCTGCAACCACTGCTTCGTTGATGCAATAGAGGATTGTTAAACTGTGTCTGTCTTCCAAGGGCATTGTAAATGAGCTCCAATACTGTATAGAGATGAAAGTAATTCGATTCGAGATGAACTCATCATTTCGGTGCAACACGTGTCATGGTTCTGGTTTCATGGTCCAACGTTCCAACTCTTCATGAAATTTTTTATGGTTGAAGGAGAACAATGTTTACAGCATAAGCTTCAAGTGAGCATTTCCGTCTGAATGAGATACTTTGTTAAATTTCGCTCAAAGTAAAAAAGCTCTGGAAAAAGATACCTCAGTCAAAACATGGTTGTGATTTAGAACGCTTAAAATAAAAAACGAGTTGATTTTATGATAACTATATTCCTTATTTGGATTTGTGTAAGGTGAACCCATAGTATTCAACAGTTATTGTAGACCACCCTAAAGAAGAGATTAAATGGGAAGACGTGTAAGAATACTGGTTGCTGTTTGGAAATGTGCCATCCCCTGTACTACTTGATTGCATATTTAATGAGATTTGTGTGCTTAACTTTTACCTTACAGATGAGCGTTTAGAGGAATGAAGTGAAGAGAAGTTATTAACAGAGCAGAGGTGGTTGTATGTTTTCAAAGACCTAAATAAACACTAAATGCCTATTCCTCACGGAAAATGTGTGAGTGTGTGATGTCTATTCCTGGATCGAAAACATGCCTATAAAGACCACATTCAATCATTAACTTATGATTAATCATCGTCAATTTATGCCTGAACGAATAAACATCGAAAGAATTAAAGGACTTGAAATCATACTGAATCGTATTTTAAAATGGACAAAAATAATAAAGCACAGATACAGAATTAAGCTCTACAGGCTGGAATACTACCATCAACGAAGGCAAATTGATAAAAGTAGATTGAAGTGTTTTAAAAAAATGATAAAAGTTTAATTATTATTAATATAGATAAATAAATGTATGTATATTCCACAATCTTTCAACAGTCGTTTCGTCAATTTAATTGTTAGGTCTATTATTGTTTCAGTTCAATGAATGTAGTTTATTTTCTTTAAATTTAAAATGTTTCTTATTATGTACGCCTAATTTAAAAGCCTAGGTACATAGTATTTAGAAAATTGTGTTTTATTTATTTAAAGAAACATCTGCTATGAAATTGTATATTGATGATAAATAATGTATTTGGTTCGCGAATAAATTGCAAATACCAGCCAAACTACATGACAAAAAAGTAAATGAGTGCGATCGTGGGACCCCTGTCAGAAATGTGACGTTATTTCAAGTAGCGCGCCACCATTTAAATCAAAAACGTATTCTCGTTAAACTAAAATAAATCTCAACTTCATTAACCAGACATTCACGGCATCTAGCGGCTAACGTACACATCTCTAAACAGCTGACTCGAAACCACTACCAGTGTTGCCAGGTCTTCCGATTTGTCGGAAGATCTTCCGATTTTTCGACAGTTGTCGGAAAAACGGATTTTTTTAGATATCTTCCGATTTTTTCCCTCATGCTTAAAAACATAATTGTTAAGCAATTTGATAGTTACACTTTACAGAAATCAGTTGTGTTCAATTTTCACAATGACCTATCCCATCAACCAACTTAGTTTTTGTTTAATAGCATTGTTTGTTATGCGATTTGCTTGCTAAGTAATTCATGAATAATGTTCTTCGGAAACCTAGACTCTCCTTATGTCATAGTCATATTGTTCCCGAGTCATAATGCAGAAGTAGAAAGAGTTAGGGGCTAAATAGTTATACATAATTGACACTATTGTTTTGTAGACTCAGTTTTAAGTATAGTGTATTTATTCTATACATTATTTTATATTACATATTATTTTCTTCTGACTTTTCCTACAATCTTCCGATTTTTTTGGGTCCAACTTCCGATTTTATTTTTTTGCACCTGGCAACACTGACCACTACACAGCGCAAGCGCATCGTTCAGCAACTTACGTAAGCATTTTTCTCTCGTCCCTTTTTCGTTCAACTTCCGACATGAAATGAGATTCGAAAACCACATGGCAAAAAGAAATGGTTTTGTTAAATGCGAAGTGAAATTATAATAGTTCATTAATCAAAAATAGTCTTTCACAAAGTGCGGCTAATCGAAAACAGTGTAATGTCGTGAAAGTGCTTAAATATTGCAAAGCAGAACGGCCAAATGTTCGTTACATCACAAAACACGTGAACACGCTTAAGCGTTTAGAGGTCTCTTACCAGTGATACCACTAGTTCAAGAATGACCAACAAAATATACAAACATGAATAAACTTTGAACATTTCTGTCTTCGAAAAGAACAATTTGTGTACAATAACAACTTAGTGAAATGTCAGTGATTATAAAATAAATGATATATAAAATTTCAATTTAGCAATTACCATTCTCTTGAAATCAATAACTAACAAAGGCTATTTTGTTTAAAAATACAAAAATAATCTGATAAAGGCTATATTTAATTTCCTTTTTAATTAAACAATTATTGGATGGGACCGCTAGCAATTTTTTGACCTACAATCCCAAAGGGATTTCATTTTCAAAATTTAAACCATTTTTACATGAGAGACGTCTCAAGAAAACATTAAACGCCATTATTTTTATTATTTAATTTGATTTAGTATTAAGGTTGGCCAACAAAATAAATGTTATTAATAAATCCATGGTGCAATGTATGTAATTTTGTAAAATTTATAAATTTTATAAATTTTTATTCATTATTAATGGGGAGGGTTTTTCAGATTTTTTTTTTTTTTTTTGGGAGGGATCTTTTAAATTTAACTAAAATTAATATTGTAAAGGTAAACTTTTCTTAAATTCCTTTTTTATTTGTAATTAAGGGCATATCAATTTTAAACTTTTCTTCTTTAAGGGCATATAAGTTTTTTTTATTAAGCATATTACTTTGGAGTAAATTTAAATAAACAAACTGTTTATTATATTATTTGTATTTATTGTTATTTCCTGTAAATAGCTAACTCAGGTGTTCGATATCAGCTTTAAATAAGGTAAGGTTACAGATCATTTTGTTGTACTTGGTAAAGTCTTTAATTTTTTTATTTAATTGTATGTACCATCTCAGTCTTCGCCCGGTACGCATTCCAAATTGTTATTATTCTTTAAAGGTGGTACAGAAACGAAGTTCATCACGCCTTTTGTTCAATTATTTTACCAGCCTTAACGGCAACACACACATAATTTTAATGTTTCAATTTCCATTTTAATATTAGTTTGTTTTTTATACAAATATTTACTGTTTTCATACGTTTAGTTTTATTATAATAAAGGTGTAGATTTAATTATAACATCAAAGCTAAGATGGTAAACACAGTTAAATGTCCATTCATTGTAAATACATTCAATAAAAATAAAATGTTGGTTCATCAGACTAGGCCTAACCTAAAATTATGGTGTGTATGTTTAATTTATTTTACCTGTCTTTAACGGCAACATACATACAATAATTTTAGGGTAGGCCTAGACTTAAATTACTTTCTACGTCTAACCTACAATTGTTGTATGTATGTTGCCGTTAAGGCAGGTAAAATAAATGAAGTATGCACACAATAATTTTAGGTTAGGCGTAGACTGATGAACCAACATTTTATGTTTATTGAATGTATTTCAGCGTTTGACGATAATATCTGAACTACGCCGGACGGAACCGATCGTCGGCTCTAGCTGTCGGCCATGTTGGCTGACACTCCATAAGACCAATGTTAAATTCAAATTCAAATTTTTCCTTTATTTTTGATCGGAAAATTATAAACGATATGTCATTTTAAAGCTATGGTCAATATGCATGCAAATGGCTTTTTAAAAACTAAGAAAAATATTTTGTTTAATATTTATTAACAATTTAAAACATTGATTTTTAATATTTTTTTATGTTGTTACTATTAACTTTAGCGAAAAACTACCAAGCCATTCGCCTAAAGAATTTCGTCCCCAAGATTTTGGTATTTTTTAAAAAACGCTATTTGAATAATTGCGGGTTTTAAATGGATTTAGGATGAGCAATGTCCGCGTAACCTACCGCCGCTATAGGGAGTCGCAGGTTGCTTTCTGTTTTACTAGAGCCGACCCTTAAATTAAATTGATGGACCAAACACATATTTTCTTGAATGTATTTACATTCATTGCCATAGCAACCAATTTGATAATGCTTTTTCGTTACTTGTATTTGTTATTGCCATAGCAACCAATTAATAACACTTTTTTCGTTTTGCATTACATTTTCTATTTGTTAACTCCTACCGCAACCCGCGTTAAGGAAATTCGTTCCAAAAAAACATACTACGTTGAAACGGACCTTAAATAATCAATCCCTCCCACAATTAAAAATATCCCGGATTTATACTTGGAAAGTATGGTCACCTTAATCATATGTTCACTTCTAGATTGCTTGTTATGTTTTTAGTAGTCAGTTTTAATGAATAATGTTGTGTTACTTTTAAGAAATATTTAATCATTTAAAAATGTAATTATATTTACAAACAAATATTAGTAAAATAATATCATGTTTAATTAATTATTATAACAACTGAAAATTAGCATAAAAAATTTCATAATTAAATCAATATCATACACTTATACAATATTGATAGAATCAATATAAACGTGAATTTACACAATAATAATTGACATGTTAAAATACAAAACTGAATGAAGTGTGTAATTATACTCCCAACTTGGTAGGTTCTTGAGAAGCATTCTTGTTTCTCGGTCGGAGTATATTGAAACTGCCAACAAAAGAAGCTATCTTCGAACCCAGTCCACTGTTCCTTCTTTCTATGAGTTCTTCAATGCTAACACCTGCACAGTAAGAAAATAATGTATGCATAGTTCTGCCCTTGTTTGTGTTATTTCAAGTAAATGTCAATTCATGGCGCATTGGTATCATTTAGAAAAATTGTTCGTGGTATTGTGATACTCAAATGTAAATTTAGGTCGAGTATAACATCCCACTAAACGCCTTTTAAATGAGTTTTGGCTTACTTTGTCCAGTTTCAATATGGCTGCTTAAAACGTTTACAAAATTGCTGTTTGTGTTTTAAAAATTGTACAGAACATTTTTGTATCTTAAAGTGCCCACTTTGGATATTGTTTGATAAGGTAAATTATTAGCATTGTTTGGTAAAATTTTGATTTCTGAGAATGAAACTGCTCAATGATAAAAAACAAAAATACAAAAACGGTGTGCGTTTATGATCGCCATATTAAAAAAAGTCAAAACTTTTTCAGAACGTATAGGCCTATTGTCAAGTCTTTTTACAATGATGTAAGATATGGTGTGGGCTTTCTTTGATCGTCAGAATCCTCTTCAAACTCCGGTGCTGCCAGGGTGGCCTCTTCAGGGTGAGAAGATGGTGCATGGGTAAGCGGGAAAGGTAAATCTTCTGTATTATCTACTATCAAGTTTATATTGTACAGCAGTAAAAACACAATCCTAGCCTACAATTCCGCTGAGGAGATTTTTTAAATGTTTATTGGTGCCTTTGGTGTGCTAATCTTTACTTTAATGTAATGGGCTGTTGTGGTGTTTAACGGTCTTTAGGGGGAGGCATTCAACAGATTCGAGTGGTCGAATCAATATCACTCTAGTGTGAGAAGCATAGAGGAATAGGTTTAATAAAGACAGAGACGAGCATGGTTAAGATTATTGATATAGGCCTATTGTTCAAAATAAGGATGCAAAAATTGCTTAGAATATAAAAATTTATAATATCTTTTATCTTCTTACTAAATTCGACAATTTTATTCAATATTGTACCTACTGTCTAAAATGTCTATCTAACCTTTAAAATACTTTTTTCATCGACATTAATTAGATATTCAAATTTATCCTTTTTGAAGCTTCTACTCAACTAACTACTTTGTGTGTGGTCTAAAAGCTATTTATAATTTAACAATTTTGTAATGGCTTACAGATACAATTATAATCTGATTTCTATCCAGTTTTAATCCTTCCACTTTTTCAATCGCTTGTCAGGTATTTTTCGACCCTATGGCAGCTAATTTACAAAGAAGTTTCTGATCTTAAAATTTATGATTCATTATTTTACAAAATTGGGTTGCTTGGATTTATTTGGATATGATTTGGTTTATTTCTTTTAAATTAATTTTTGTAATAATTATATTTGTCTTTGTATTATCTTGTACTTGAAGATTATATATAATATATTCATACACAAATTAAGGATACTTTTCGTTTATTAAAATATTGATGATTTTATATTTTACACTAAATTTTGATTTTCATTGATCATTTAATAAACACTCTTATACTTGATTTTTATATTTATGGTGAAATGCATTTTTAATTATTACTAAAAACTTGTTAAAGATCCCTATTTACTTTGACTTGTTCAATAGAACATTGGTAACTTGATAGTTTAAAACAGAATGTGCTTCTTCATCGTTCGCATCTCATCCTCAGTTTTTTCTTCTTTTTTTCCAAGACTGGAAATTATTTGTCACTGCTATTCGTCCTTAATTTACACATGTATTTTCTTGGTCTATGTAATGTCCATTTTGTCACATATGAAAAAGTACGAACGCAAAGCATAAGTTAATTTCTCATAACAATGTGGAAAGGTAAATAAAAGTGCATTGTAATGAAATTGTAACATGAAGATGATTTTTAAGACTTGCATGTTAAGATGTAGACTTATGTTTTATAATTTACATGAAGTTATTCTGTTTTTAAGAGATATAGGCCTACATGTATGTTTAATATATCTCTGATTGTAACTAATGTGCCAGACTAATTTATAGGTTTTAATTTAAATTATGTAAATCATGGCGAATTGGTATTCCTCGCAAAATCATTCAGAAAACTAGTTTCGTGGAATTACGTCATAGGACGAGTAAACATCATACATCAAGTATTACATGCTTTGAACATTTATACTGTATACAATTATAAAAGACAAACAACATAATTAAAGCGCCTGCAATATTGCTATAAGTATATAATCTATTAAAAGAATGCAGAATAAGTTTTAACAAAATATTAGCGTTAAATACCTTCAACACTAGCAACTTGAAAAAGCCATCTTTTGACATATTTAGTAAATTTAGCATAAGGTGTAAGCCCACTTTTTTTTGACTTTTATTTATAGGTTGTTAAGCAGCCTTGGTTGTCTGAATAAATATAAATGTTTAAAAGCATTTAATCTAGTCTTTGTAAAAGTTTGATTATTTCCCTTAGTGGATATTTTTTCTCTGCATAAATTGTTTTCTGTTCTTGATGCTATGTAGAATGGCTATACAACCTTATTTGTACAAAGGTATCTCAACGTTGTATTTTCATGGAAAGGGTGTTCCATTTTACTCTTAAATGAGACCACTCTTAATACTGATTTAATAACAACCTCATAATCACCTTAAAATAATAGTAACCCATACTGAACGCGTGATGGTTCAAGTTCAAAATAATTTGTTTACTACTTTTGGTGGGCACAGTGTTATAATAAGAAGAAATGTATTTGTTAAAAAATTTAATTTAGTCTGTAAATCTATACCTATATTATAAAGACGTAAAATTTGTTTGTTTGTATGTAGAGGGTAATCCTTGGAACTATTGAACCGATTGAAAAAAATAGTTTTACTTATAAAAAGCTACACTATCCCCGAGTAACATAGGCTGTAATTCATTTTGATAAAAACATTTTTTATTTCAATATTTGTAAATTTATTCGGAAAAAATTCTTAGGTTAGGCCTAGAATGGTGAACCAACACATGTATTTACATTCATTTCCGTAACAACCAATTGAATAAAATAACAGATAAAACTGCTGTTTGCTCTAATATTTCCATTAACAGCTGTTTTCAAACCTTGAAGAATTTATTTGTATTTCTAACTTTCAGGTTAGGTTTTTATTAAAGTGTAGACCTGAGCCTTGCAGGTTCTTTAAACCTTTATTATAGACTAACTGCTGTTATAAATTATACGAAATCATTTTATTTGAACATTTAACATTATATACCATCTTAGATTTAGGGTTATTATTAATCCTACACTTTTATTATAAAGAAAACGTAACATGATTATGTGTATATAAGGTTCCAAAGGGGTTGGCGTGCAGAGAACGCAAGGGGTTTCCCCTAGTAACTTATATTTTTCCTTGCTTTTCTTTTTAGTTACTGGACAAATAAATTATTATTCTTTGGACACAACTATCGTGGTCCCTTTCTTTGTGAATTGAATCAGAATGCTTATACAAAGTACGAGATATGTCCATTAAGTGTGTAAACACTTGCAATCTGCTCGTCCGCGCCCCGAGCGCCCTAGGAAAGTATCAAGACCGTAGTCTCGGTTGAAGTCAGCATCTGTTTGAAAACAATGGCTGCTTGTCTGAAACTGAAACATGACTTTATTGAACATATATTGACTAATTTGGAATATTTGGAATAAGTTTTGTGTGAGAACGAGATGGTGAATACGGTGGGATTAACTACGAAATTGTATGGTGTTTAAGAATTTTATTGAGCTTGACTTTTGGATACTTATGGTGGTTTGTAAACCAGACATAAGGGACCTTTTCTTTTGTCCTGGGGAGGTGCAGGATCAGTGATGATTTGTTGGATGTGTGTGTAGCGAGACCCTTCGGCTCTGTGTCTGAGTCCATTGGTTAATTTTAGGATGAAGTCCTCAAGTGTGGAGATTTTGTGTCCTTGAGAGATGGTTACGTTCGATATGACCATGGGGAGCTGGTGATCCAACGAGAGTTTTCTTCTGGAAGGAGTCCAACGTTTTCTTCCAAGAAACAGATAGTAGAGGTACTAAGCTGGAGCTGCGTACTAAGTCAGCGAGTTTCCTAAATTAGTACGAGGTTGTTGGAGCTGCGCGAACTATCCATCTCCTAACGGGTTTTCCAACGAACAGTACTTTTTTTTTTTTGTAGTGTGAAGGGAAAATGGTAAGTATAAAAAGTAGAACAACGTGTCAATTTAAATTTGTTTGTAAAATGTTAAACAAAACGGAAACAGAACGTTTTCAAGTTATTACAGCTTATGGAAACGACTACCTGTCTCTGCACCTGTGTTTGAGTCATTAAAAAAAATTAAAAAGCTCGTCAAAGCATGTGCAAATTCCAAGTCACGCTCATTGCTTTTTTCAATATCAATAGGTGTAATTTTTGGAAGAATGGGTTCCAGAAGGCACAAAAGCTACGGCAGCATTATTATAAAGAAACTTTGACAAATCTGAGAGAAAGAATCAGGGAAACGGTCAGCAGGCCAGTGCTCTTGTTCACACACCACTTTCTGTGAAGCAGGATTTGACTATACTTGAACGTCCTACACATTTGCCCGATTCACGACTTTGATCTTTTCCCCAAAATTAAATCAGTGCTTAAAGGGTCACGGTTTGAATCAGTTGATGTTGAAAATAATAAAACGGCGGATGTGTTGAAACAGCTGACAGAAATTGATTTTCTCCATGAACAATGTAAAACAAGAATGCAAACGCATTAGTGCAAAAGGGAGTATACTGATGGAGACAAACATTAAAATTGTAATAAATCAAGTAAGTTATTCAATAGACATACATGTAAAACAATATGAAAACAATGCCTCTTAGAATATATTTGACCAGATATGCAAGCCCCTCAGAAAGCATAAGATGAATTAAAATTGTTCTCTAAACTTATCTAAATAGAGCGTAGGAATTATATATATTTGATAGAATAAATACGATATGATATGTTTAAAATCGATATTTCTGAGCCATAATTAGGTTACCCTGATATTAAATTATTATGGAAGAGTAAAATACATCAAAACTGAAACAGGGAGACATACCAGGGAAAGGGGATGGGTATAATTTGAGATGGCGTTTAGGTGATTTGGTTGTTTAACACGTTCTAGTCTTTACATGTAGTCAATGTAAAGCTGAAGTCTACTTAGTTTTGTCAGACTGTCAGTCGTCACTCCATTGTGCAGCCTCAGTGTTGTGTTTGTTCGACATGTGGGCAACATATTAACGGAAGTAACTCTATCCCCCAACCCCCACTCCAATGCGCTTTAACTGAGTAGCTTTAAAATGAAACAAACGAAACCATATTTCTGATTTCTTGAATTGGATGATGCAGTTGTAAATACATAATTTATTCGAGGATTTTTATAAGCGATAACGTTAAATTGTATAAATTAAATATAGCTAATTTTTAAAAAATAACCTAATTTTGAATTTTGGAAATTGTAACCTACATTAAAAAATAATAAATGCAAAACTCTTACTTAACAAACAAAAAATAGAAAACAATTTAAATTGCTATAAAAACACCTGTAAGTTGATTCAGATCTGAAAATGTTTGGAGGTTGTAACTGTTACCTCCAAGACGAGCGCCTTTAAACACTGCGCCAATATATCACTAATTTAATCGTTATGAGTGAATCTACCAACTTGTAAACGAAACAGACTGTTCATACACGGGGGGCAGCTCTATGCAATGGCGGACCGGGCAATCACCCAGGAAAATATGAACTAAAAAAGGCGCAGAGCCCAACGCCAGAGACAAACAAAACATTTTATGTTAAATGTTTAGTAGTCTTAAAAAAAATTTAACACAGGCCTATAACACCATGCTTAATTTCTTATCAAACCACGGGGAATATTTAAATGGGGTATTAATTATTCGTATAATTTTGTAAACTAAAATAATAGACCAGGCAAAGTAGTGAAAAATACATAAATGTGTGCAGCTCCGATTTGGATACGGTTTTCTGCATCGTGTTCAGAAAAATACCAGGAAAAATGTCTACATACGACCAGTTTCGGGAGAAAGCGGAAATGCAATCCGGGTGCATAAAATACATCTAAAAGTGCATAATTTTTTTGAAACTATAAAAATGGATGAAAAGCCGCGAAAATCGGTACTCAGAGGTTGTTGGGGACGCTGATCTCAATTCTGACCATGCGAAATGCCTCCGGTACACCGGGGAGGCTCTGGTGGGGGGGGGTGATATACATAATCTTTTATGAAAAGGAGGAGATATTCAATTTTCAAAGGAAAGATAAAGAATAAATTCGTAAATTTTCCAAAAATTCTGTTTATTTTGTACTAGTAGCAAAAATCTGGAATAGTAAATACAAAGATACGTAATCAATAAAATAAAAAATTCTCATATACACAATTCTTGATTTCCAGCGAGCAGTATTATTTCACTTTTTCTTTCTATCTCTCTTCGTCTTTCCTGTGACCCCTCCCAACACTTCAGAGCTGTATACAAGCCGAAACAGCTGCAATGGGAACCGGCCTGATCCTCACTTTCCCTTTAAGTCGTCATCTCAAAATATTTCAAAACCTTACAATTTTTCCCCATCGGCCCCGACTCTTCGGAACCCCCAGTACAGTCAGAATTGAAATCAGCACCCCCAAAAACCCCCGAGAGGAAATTTTCAAGCCTCTTTCGCAACTTCATAAATTTTCCCCATCACCCCCCCTCCTCAGAGCCCCCGGTGCACCGGGGACATTTCGCATGGTCAGAAATGAGATCAGCGCCCCCAAAAAACCCCGAATACCGATTTTCCTGGTGTTCCATCAATTGTTGAGGTTTCAAAAAAATTATGCACCCGTGATGCATTTTCTCTTTCTCTCGAAGCTAGTCTTATGTAGACTTTTTTCCTGGTATTTTTCTGAACAGAAAACTGCATCCAAATCGGAACTGTAGGCAAAACATTATTTATTCGGGTCGAAATCGTACAAGTTTACCTGGTCGTATAAAGGCTGGTTTAAGTTTTGATCTTAGAATCAAATTAGCACTAAAAGTTCGTCATAGTGAAAATAAAACAAAAATTTTATAAATTGCGGCCTTTACCAAATGTATGGGAGGGGTATAAGAACTTGTTAGTTAGGCAGGATGTATGAAATTGACTTTTGAGTGCTTGATGAAGTATCTCGACATAAATAACAACAGTGTAAGCCAAATGCCATTAACTTTCGCCTAGCAGAAAAGCCATGCCGACTGTACAAAGTTTTAGCAAATCCTTTTAAATATAATATTATTATAGTCTACATACTGGTTTCAACATTTGGCTGTACGAATGAAATGTCAAAATTAATTGTTAGTAATAATATCTGACCGTTGGATATCACTGCCCTATAACTAGCTGGAGTATCCGCCTCCTCTCGGGTTAAGGCTCTATTAAATGATCTCAAGCGCATGCGTGAAATGTTAAAGTAAAGCACAATTAATTACCGCTGGAACATTATATCCCAAAATGAGCATGCATAAATTATTTTAAAGTACTCGCTAATGAGGATGTTTTCTTTTTCAAAAATTAGTATTACTTTAAAACCAATCCATCGTTTTTTGTTGTAGCACCAGAGTTATTGTATTGAAACAAACCAATTTTAGTACGGAAACGAACAATCTTGTCATTTTGTTATCAAGAACCGTTTTCACATTAGGTTGAACTAAACCTGTTTTAAATTAGCGTTACTTCAATTTAAAACTAACCACTAATCTTGTACAAAGTTTTAACACAGTTTTGTTAAACATATTCCTCATACGTCCGGAAGTAGGTGAAAACTGAATAAAAAATGCCATTACATTCATACCTACATACATTCAGGTCAAACTAATAACAGCGTGTTAAGAACAACAGAAATTGTTTTCACGTTCTCTCCTCGGAAATGAAACTAAAATTAGGTTATAACTATAGCAACAGAATAGGGCTGTTAAATACAAATTGGGTAGAAGTTTCCATTTTCTATTAACTGTCTGTAGTTTCTATCAGTGTTCAGGTCATTTTACATATACATTTTTGTTTTTGTTTTTAATATAACCAGTAATGTTTAATTTCCATTTTAAAATCGTCGTAAATCTACTGATCACGAAAAATGTGACGGTCGGACACTGTTAAGGCTAGGTGTACATGGATTGTCAATCATATCTAGAAACCACGGAATTAGTCCCGCGGGATAAAAATCTAGAAAACTTGATGTATTTTAATACTGTGGACTTTTTGTATCCAAATTAAGTGTTTTAATGAGAAAATAACTTACCAAAATAGCCTGAATTCTGTTTATATTGATTACTGGCATCACAGAGAAAATATGTAGAGAAACCCATGTGTAAGAAACGTTTCCATTCATATTATGATATTTACAACAAAAAAACTACCTACCAATGTTTACATTGCTTCCCTTCCTCACACCATCATGGATGTCATCGTTAGGAGACAAGGGCACGCCAGAACTAATGCTGAAAGCTTCACTCTGCGCTAAACTGTCAGTGTCCGACTTGAACTCTGCTCTGATTCGATCCAGCGCTGGAAACAAATATAATATGGTAAAACATGTTTCTGGATAAACCAACCTTAAATGTGGAAATTTCTAAGAATATATTATTCAATGAAGAAAGGCTGCAAACGATATTTCGTTTTAGAATAAGAAAGCGGATACTATAAACGGATCTAGTATGTTTTGAGTTGACTGCTACAGTTTATCTATCAATAAAATACAATGTATTGGATGCTGAGTATAAGACAATCAATGTAGTAGATATTTTCTTTTCTTTTTTTCGAAAAACTTGTTGTCATTAACAACTGGTATAACATTATCATGCTCCTAAACGTAACATAAAAACTAAACCAAACAAATTATAAAGGCAGTGAAAACCACTTAACGAAAATAAAATGTGGGCAAACTTAACAAATAACAACCACTTGCCGCAGCTACGACTAAAAATAAATAACGATAGAAATAACTGTTTCTCATCTTAAACAGAAACAATACAATGTATTTTTTTTTAAGAAGAAAACCCTGAGTGGTTATTGCTTGGTGAGGGGTACACACCTCTAAAGTAAAACTCTAACCGTAAAACAAGGCATCAAAAACAGCACATCACAAAATAAAGTAACATAAAATTTAAAAAATAATAAACTTGTGTTTTACGAAATTTGTATTAGCGTTTTTCCTTTAATAAATAATTTAAAAAACATAAAAAGCGCTGCCACATTACTATAGCCGAATTTCCTTATCCGGAATAACTAGTATTAAATACTGGGAGCTTTCTATAAATTGTGTACCTACCTTGTTCCGGGAACTGTACCTAAAATACATTTGCACAGGATTATAGTAAATTGAATTGCCTTTCGAATAATATAACTCACAAATTGTAATCAGGCTTATGAGTGGTAGAAATTGAGCAATTATCTTACATGGATAATGAAAGAAATCATTTATCGGGAGTTTAATATGAATTTTGTTCCATGTTCAGGGAACTGTACCTAAAATAGCTTTGCACAGGATTATAATAAATTGAATTGCCTTTCGAATGATATAACTCACAAATTGTACTCGGGATTATATACTCCTCAAATTCCTACCCAAAAACGATTAAACTGTATAACTCCACCATTTTGAGTCGGGTCGAAAAACCAAAAAATGTGTATCTGAAGAATCCTACTAGGACCCTTTCGCAAAAAAAATCAGCAATCAGTAATAAGGTTATATTTACTATATACCTTATCAATCCGGGAATAAAACATATATATATATATAAATTAAGAAATGTTGGTCTCTAAATGGTCTGAAACGTATAGAAACAAAATTTTACCCTCCTCCGACCAACCGTTTTCAAGTTGGTTCGAGTGTAATAGCTTTTTTTCTTCAAAAATTCTGCTAAAGAGGTGAATTGTTTAAAAAGGTCATCTTAAATTGAAGTAATTAAAAAATGTGTGTGATTTTTATTTAAATGCGTATATGTTACATGTTTTCTTTAGGTAATGTAAAGTATAATAATGTGTATGTATGACTAGAGACTGCAAGAAACTACAAACCTCTCTTAATAAGTGATTTATGTCTATCTGAAATAGCTTCAATGTTGAACAGGAATAATTTTCCCCACTCTGTGTTTACCTAATATTTTTGCTACTTGCCTCGTTTTAAGTCCATTTCATCCATCTCAGAGTTGTTTATCATGCGTAACTGTTTCTGAAATTTCCTCGTAATTTTCTTTCTCACATAGTCCGCTTCTATCTCTTGTTTTGTCCTTGGAATCCGAAACCTCACACAACAGCAGACACAAACAACTGAAATTTGAAGCCCATTAATGTACAGTACAATTAATAAACCCACTCAATGGTAGATTTGAAAAGGACAATCTCTTAGAGATTAGCTAACCAGTTATGTTTATGTAATCGTTGTAGGATTTACTAGTATTTGACAATATTTACAGTGGTTTCTACGACTCATGTCCTTTGAGGCAGGGCCCAGTAGAATGGCCTTGAAGACACCAATAAGGACAATGCTGGTTTGCCAACACATTTCCCTATTTGGCAGAGCGATGCTTCTGCAGTTACGTTCATTTAAGGCAATCGGAAAACCCATAGACGCTTAATTTAATTTTGCATCATAATTTCAAAGAGTATAAATTAATGAACATTAAAAAAAAATACCTCCCTCGCTACTTTTTTCCAACACCAGACATTTTAAAACGAAAATAACATTAAATAAATGTAACTGAAATTTGTTCAATTAAAATGCAACTTTAACTTGAATTAAAAGCTAATATTAATATTTTTACTGTATTGTTAGCAGTCCTATTATTATAACAGAAATAATTATCTCCTTTAAAGCAAAATAATTAATGTCATTAAAAAATAGAATACGAAAAGTGTAACTAGTTTGAGTTGATAACAGCTTTAGCACATTCCATGTTTATACTTCAAATATATCAGCATTATAAGCAAATATGTAATGTCTTCTAGTACTAATGTTAATACTGAATTTAAAAAAATAATAATAACAAATAGTATGATCATAGTGTATTCGGAAATGTTCTGTCGAGAAAATACCTGAGCGATCGCCTCCTTGTGTACTGCACACAATGCTTCATCAAATAATCTTAATGTATTTATATGTTTTTCTTAAAATTAATATCTTAATTTTATTTAAGTTTTGTTTATTTTGTATCGTACGATACATGTCCGATAAAATGATAGAATTATTGTTTAAACTCATGTGTGTTTTATAACAGTTTTGGCTGTGTATAGTCGTTGTAATGTTAAGAATATGTTTCATTATGAAGATATGGTTCATTCATTCATTTCATGGACATGATTGATTCATTCATTTCATGAACATGGTTCATTCCTTCAAATGGTCATGGCTAAATATTACCAGAAACAGAAATGGTAATTATATACAGTAAATTATATCGAAACAAACATCAGCTGATTCAGAATCCAGAATTCAGTAAAATCCAAAATCATCATAAAATATAGGGTGTTCCAAAAAATCATATGTTGGCCTCCCATTTCCAATACAAAAACATTAAAAGCTAAACTTTAAAATTAGAACGTGTAGCCTAATAAACAGAGGGCTTTCGATAAACAACAATTAACAACAATTTTTTCCCCCCAAAAAAAATGTCTTCACTTAAAAACATAAAAATGTTAAAGATGATACGGCATTTTTTACATGGGTTTTATCCAGTAGATCACTCAATCTAAGTTATAAAACATAGTGAGGATCGAACACGCTGTCACCTTATCACACCAGAAATGTTGGGGTTAGACAACAGTTTGATTCCAGGCTGTATTTTTGTCAAGAAGTCAATGGTTCTCATTTCAAGCACTTAATCTGAGTGAAAATGAGGTGAGTGCTAAAGGTTTAACTCATTGTAACATAATTATTAATGAAACTTTAATTATAAATTTTTTTGGGAAAATTATAACTTTGATTGGCCATTATGTTGGATAGAGTCAACATACAGACCTCCGGTTTGCGCCAATCTTCTTATTTTATCAAGACCTTTAAAATGAGTTGTCAATTAATATGGGTTTCCATTTTAAATTTTCGACTTACCCCCAAAATACCCCATTTTTGGGGGAGGGTTTGAAATTTACGATACACCAAAAGGCTCCATGTTTGGTCATGTTAATCCCCAAAACAAATCTGACTATTTCCGTTAATAAAAAAAATAATATGGGGTGGAACTTTTAAGACACCTGGTAAACAATTGAAAACCTACTCATTGATCTCAGTATCTCAAAAACCATATCACATAGGAACGTGAAATTTGGTACACGTGAATCAACCCTTAAAACAATAAATACTGTTTACTATATGTTTCAAAAATCATTCCGGCTAGGATGTAAAATTTTGTAACCATATTGATCATAGGCGCTAGAGGCCCAGTAAGAAAGGTTTTTAAAATATTGTAAGGGTTTAAACAACCCATAAAACAATAAATATTGTTTGTTATATGTCTCAAAAACCATACGGTCTAGGAACGTGAAATTTGATACACATATTTCTCAAAGGCGGTAGAGGCGCACTAATGATTTTTAAAATATTTGGCTTTAAGGATTCAAGCAACCCCTAAAACAATAATTATTGTTTGTTATATGTCTCAAAAACCATACCGCCTAGCAGCGTGAAATTTGATAATGTGCACATAAGCGCTAGAAGCGCAGTAAAAAATGATTTTAAATATTTGGCATTTAAGGTTTGAAACAACCCCTAAAACTATCAATTTTGTTTTTTATATTTTCCTTAAAACTAGAAAGCTGAAAATTTTTAGATTTATTTCTTACAAGATACTTATAAAAATTAAAACAGTTTTAAATTTTGTCACTTTTTCTATGGGGTGAAAATTTAGTAACAACTCCTAAAGCAATAAATATTAATTGTTATACTTTCCTTAAAACTAGAGAGTTGAATTTTTGTACATTTCTTAGAAAATGTAAACCAGATTTGCATTTTGTAGCTTGCTGCTCAGGGGTTCAAATGTGATAATAACCCCTAAAAACAATAAATATACATGTTTATACTAAAGCTAGAGAGCTGATATTTTCTACATTAATTTCTTACAAGATACATATAAAAAATAAACCAGTTTTACATTTTGTCACTTTATGCTAAGGGGTGGAAATGTGATAACAAACCCTAAAACAATAAATTCTAATTCTACTAACTCCCCACATATGTAGATAGCTGAAATTTGGTACTTATAAATTTTAAGTGCTGTATATTAAAGAAATAATAAAATATGCAATTTAAATAGTTGCGTCTAATGAGTGAAATGGAGGTGACAGTCCTTTTAAAATAAAAATAAATTATTATTCTTTCCATGAAGCTAAAGAGCTCTTGTTTAACACAATTGTTCATAAGTGTTACTAGCTGGCCCGATCCGGCTTTGCACGGATAGACAAATTAAAGTTAAATGTATATTTAAAAAAATATATCATATCAATAAATATATTAAACTATGTATTTCTTATGGGGATATTTTTATAACTTTGACAACCCAAACCACCCCTAAAATTTCGAATTTTTTTAAAACATTTTTTAGCGAGCACCTAGGGGCCTAGAGGAAGCTATATAGGCCTACCAAATTTCATTCCAATCCGTTCGTTGGTTTTTTTTTAACTTTGAACCCCCCAACCCCCTAAAATGTCAATTTTTTTAAAAACCTTTCTTATCAGCACCTACGGACCTAGAGGAAGCTACATACCAAATTTAATTCCAATCCGTTTAGTAGTTTTAGAGAAATTGTAATTTAGTAACTCTGACCCCCCAAACCCCCTCCCCCCTAAAATTTCTAATTTTTTTAAACCTTTCTTAGTGACCACCTATGGCCCTAGAGGAAGCTACACATACCAAATGTCGTTCCAATCCGTTCAGTAGTTTTTGAGGTAGTAGGTAAAATGTAGGCACAGGTGGACGGAAGGGGGACTGGATGCGCTTCGAAACATGAATTTTAATCATTGCGTTCGTTTCCAAACTGTTGGAAACACGATTTTTAGCGCTTACCGTCAAACAGCTGATCATGTATGTAAACATTGATTGATGGGAAAACATTGGTATATTTGGATGAAACTCACTACGAAGAGGAATTTTGGGTCAGGAAACTCAGATCTTATGTCAGATTTACAACATAATTATTCTAGCCAATATTCATTTCATTTACTTTTTCTTTTTTGTAAGATACCTGGTCACAATTATTTTATGTAATACATGTAAGCGTGCCACTATAACTCCGCAACCCACCCTCGCAGTTTCATGAGATTATATCGTATGGTAGCCTTCCATCCTTCATCCATGCAGAAGGTTTTGGTTTGGAATTGCAGAGGTTGGGTTCGGAAATTGGCATCAAAAAAGCCCATTGCTCCAATAATGGTCTTCTTATGGGAAGCAGGTGAAGCAGCTGGAAATAGAGTGCCGAAGTGGCCGAGACTGACCAGAATATTCCGGAATGTTATTATAGACTACTTCAGAAGGTTTTTCAATGTTCTAAAATGTTCCAGAAGGTTCTGGATTATCGAAGAAACTTCCAGTTCCGGAACGTTCTAGAAACTGGAAACGGACTATATATCTAAAACTTGTCATTTATTTAAGTTATAAATAGGAGAGAAAAAACATTTGCACTTTTATTAAGTTGTAAAATAATGTTCGTAGAAAATATTTTAGATAAAATGTACTAATAGAGGGGAAATGCCTCAAACTGCATTTGCGCTTACAATCGCATAACTAATCATGTAAGGTGAAATAGGACACATCCGTAGCCTATAGTAACCAAGCCGCAGTAAACACTAATTGAAAATACATGTAATAATTCACTTGAAATAAAAGATGAAAAAATGAGAGAAAAATATTACAAGTATGTAACATATTGATAGAAATTTTTTTTAAATAGATAAATCTCCGTAGCAAAGCACGAGTATTCAGCTACTATAAATATAATGAGAGAAGTTTATTACTTCCAACCAAATTTGCTTTACTTATCTTTTAAATGTTCATGTTTAATGACTAAAAAGTATTATCAATTTCAACATATTTGTGCTAGAGACTTAAAAATTTTCAAAACTTAACTGCCTTATACATTATAACAGAAAAATTCCATCACCTAACAAATTAAAAATGCGTTTTCATATCCAAAAGTGTCAAGATGTCAGATAAAAACTAACATTGTTATTTATTAACCGATTTTTGACTAATCTGATACTACTGGTATATTTAAAAAATTTAAAAACGAATCTGTCATTATTTTTTATAACTGGCTTCGTTAAGTTTCAAGATGGCGACACAGTTGGAGTTACGTGAGCCCACAAAAGATTTACAAATTTTATATATATGCTATAAGATTTCCAAATCAAATCAGTTTGTAGACCTGTCAGTGGAGGTAACTTATTCTTCCAAATATACAAGTTTTTCATTTCCAACCCCTAAAAAATTTCTAAAATTTTAAACACACTATTCTTGTATTTTTGCTGTATTATTCTTGGAATCGTTAAGTTTTTTAGGGTGATGTTAGTGGATATGTCTTACATTTTCCCCGACACGCCTAGTGCTGTGAGCGAAGCGTCCTAGGGAATTAACATAATATAAAGCGTTTGGTTATCCTGGGACGACTGGCAGTTCGTTACCTTTGGCCTAATTCGTACTTCTACTGTTTATTTTGAAATGACTAAATATAAACAAAATGTGGAATCCAATAATGGAATTTATTTTTTCATATTTTTATTTTGCTTTTACAGACAAGCAAATGTTGGAGTCTTTGCTGAATAATCACATCAACTGGGAATACCTATGTTACCGTAGACCTATCATATTCAGTTACTTAGTGTTTAATGATTACGAGGTTTCTTCTGAATGGAATATTTCAGAAGTTGTAGAATATTTACCTTAAATAATAATATTTTACTTACTAAATGACATGATTGAGCCCATCACCATAAATATGACATGCCATACTCTGAACATGCCCAGTTTGCTTTCCAACCATTCTTCGTTTGGGAGAATGGAAATCGGATCCTCAGTGTTTATGGGGAAACCGTTGTCACAGCCCTGATTACAGCAATAATATTAACACAGTATAAAGTGCAATACACAAAATAAATATTATCACATGCTATGATTAAAATGGCTGATGTTTACATGAGTTTAGAAGTGTAGTTAAAGTTGTACTATGCCTAGTTGTATTAAGTGAGGCAAACAATGTGAAAGCTGGGGTTTTTCTTTCGTCTAAATAAAGTAATCAATCTACGTGAGGAGCATTCAATCAAAAACCATCGTGTTAATTTTTATTTCTTGTTTTGACTCAACACTAATTACATTTTATATATAAATCAGCAAAGTAAATCATGTATTATTTTTATTTCATGGAATTCATGAAAGAATATTTTGTTCTCTCTTTGAAAATTATCTTTTAAATTAAAACTATAAAGAACATTATTAATTTACTAGTTACGATATTGATTAGGCCTACTAGTGCTTTATTACAGAACAATTTTTAGTTTTTCATACACAAATTATTAATTAAAATATTTCTGGAGTATGACTATTTGTCTGACCGGCTTCAAAACTATGGATTTGACACTAATAACGGTCGTTTTAGATTGTTTTTTACATATTATCCGCTTCCTGCCCATCCCTAGGAGTCTATTGGAGTAAAATATTTTGTTCATATAGTAAATCATGTATATTAGCCTGGCATTCTAGCTATGCTGGAATAGTATACCCATCTATACTTGCATCCTGAAAAATCTCAGGCGGTTAATTAATTAGATACACATCAGAAATACATCATTTAAAGAAATACCAAAAACTACGAACTTTATCTAGGCCTACCTAACAATGCTGACAGGATTTTAACTCGGTAGTTGTGTACAATTATAAGGACTATATTATAGTGTAATACGTTTTTAGTAATGACAAAATATTAAATTGAATATGCCTACTCCCGTTGAACTTGTATAGGTATTTGCAAACTGTTTTATAACTAATGTAGACTATATGATATGTTTTGAGGTTAGTAATCTTTGAAAAAGTATAATTTTTCAATTATTGTTGTTTAGTTCGCTCTTTAGAAAAAACTACTTAGGCCTACATAGAACAGGATCTGTGCCTTTATCTATAGCGCAAGCGCATGGTTGTATTGTTTGATTTATTCATCTTATTTAATGAGAGTAAATTAAAATCCTTATTTTAATCACTCCTCAGTTAATTTTTAATATAGCGAATTCAATTTTTTTATGACACATTTCAAGTTTGATCTAACGGTTTTTGTTTCATCCAAATTTGTATATTTCACCATTTACTGAAGATTATAAATTGTATTGTACCCACAAAAATACGTTACGATTATTAATCGTTATGTGCAAATATTGTTTCAAACGCCCATTAAGAGAAACGCTTGAATAAAAAAATGAAGTGCTTATGTTATTTTCTTAAAAATACCGTATTTTCATGATATAAATTTTAATTTGTTTTTAATTTGAGCCACAAAAACAATGAAAAAAAAATTCGATTCTAAAATAAAAAAAACAATATTAAAGACTGATATTTGGTTTTAAAATAATTTACTTAAGTTTTAATCCAAGTCGAAGCAATAGTTTTTGAACTATAACGCAAACCCTTGCTAACGATCAAGGGTTTGATTACTATACAGTCGTTACGTGCAAGAATTATTTCAAACTTTAATTACGGGGAAATTACGTTATATTCTCGACAAAATACAGTTACTTTTGCTTTAAAATAAAAACCCTGTTAGTTATACAGAATACATGTATTTGAAATACTTCATACTTCTGCAGTTTACCTGTGTTTATTGTGCGACGGACATTTATTGCATACACTAAAATGTTATTATTACTAAAAGTAAACATCTACTTACACTACACTTAGCAGAAGACATCCTCTCTCTGTGTGGCCTCCACGCTGCCCCTGCAGTATAGGCAACGCCCTTGTCATGACACGCGATTTGCCATTATACTAATGAATCAAGTGGGATTTGTTCGACTAGCATACAAAAAACGCGAACTTGACGAAGAAAATTTCCAAAATTTCTGACATAAAATATCATTTCAAAATTATTTTATTTTGATTACGTGAATCCATACAGGTTGGCTGGCGACAAACAATTTATTTTTGCAATAAACTACTGTGTTGGTACTATTAACATCATAGTTCATATTTTTTAATGTTTGACTAACATGCTCTTGGATAAATATATTTGAAGATTTGTTTAAAAAATAATTTCTTGTGCACGTAAAAAAAACTTCTTGATTATCCTTGCATGTTTTGTTAAGTTTAACATAATTTTCAGATTCTACATTTTCGCACTGCGTACTTTAAAAAGTGAGGCAAGCAGAAAGTTGTTACATTATCTAAAAACGTATTTACCATGAAAGTTTATAATGACATTTAACACCTTCTAAACTATACCATTTGTTTGTAAAATGACTCCAAATTTTCACTCTCAGCGATAACTTTTAGTGTTTAACTTAACTGCAATTTGATTAATTTATGTCATTCATTTTGGAGATTTTATGTAGGTTCTGAAAATGGTGTTAAACTTAACAAAACATTCATGCATAGTTAAGAATTGTTTTTACTTGCACAAGTACCGATGTTTGAAGCAAATCTTAAAATATATATAAACCAAAGAACATGGTAGTAAACAAAATGAATCATGCACTAGGTTGACCCTAGTACTAAGTAGTTTATCACCAAACACTTTTTAACGCTTAAGCCACCCTGAATATAGGCTCATAAATATGCTCAAAATTCAAGATAATTAAAATCCTATAAGCTTGTGTTTTTCATTTTTACTTTTTCACTATACTATAGTATAGAGAAAGTATAGTGATCGCAAAAAATCGATATTGAGATTGTTGTGGAAATATCCGTTTTGGGACCCCCTTAGTCCAAAAAAGTGGTTTTTACAAAATGTCTGTCTGTATGTCTGTATGCATACAAAGCTAGAGAGAACACTATTCGATCGATTTCGACAAAATTTACACCAAACATGTCAATTAGGAATGAAGTATGGATGCACGAAAAAAGATTTTGAAAATTTTTGAAACCAACCCCCTTTTTGGCCAAAAAAACCCCAAAAAATCTGTTATAATTTTTTATAAAAAAATAGCTCTAACGATTTTGATAAAAATGTGGCTTATTTGTAGCCCTACCATATGCAAAAACCCGCATCTTTCTAAAAAATTCTCGTTTAGCTAATAATAATAACTGATTTTTGAGGGTTTTTTGGTGAAAAAGGGGGTTGTTTTTCAACATTTTTCAAAACCTTTTTTCGTGTATATCTATACAGGACTAATTGACATGTTTGGTGCAAATTTGTTCGAAATCGATGGGATAGTTTTTCTCTAGCTAATAATAATAATATTTATTAGTCACTCTCCTTCTTTAATGTATCCCATCTGCTACTTTAATACAATTATGAAGTCACAGTAAATCTGTTTAATAATTTAAATATGTTTGTGAGAACGTATGTGCCACTTTCTGGTACCGTTTATTATTTATACGATTGTCTATTGTTTTGGGTTGAGTACGCCTTATTAATAAAACAAAACGCAATTATATTTACAATGCCGTTTAATCTTTGTGACATAAAACAAAATATACATTCACAAAACAAAACACTTAAACAAATTTAAATAGCACAACACTTTTGTCTATTGTAGGCCTATAACATGGGTGGTTCTCGTTTATTATATTTTAAATGACACAGACGTATTTCAACTACTACTTGATATTTCAGAACTAGTAAATCCCCGTGAAAAATCACAGGAAGATTAATTATATACACATCAGAAAAACATCATTAAAAAAAAACAACTATTTAAAACCAACAGACTTTATCTAGGACTACCTAACTTTGCTGACGGGGATTTTTAACTCGGTAAATGTGTGCAATTGTAACGGTCATAAAACTGTAGGCCTATTTGTTAAAAAAATTTATTTATACACATTATTATATATCGAAATAAAGATAAAAGTAATATCTTTAATTGCTTTTTATTTCATAATGCTAGATCATAATGATAGATTGAGAAGTTACTAAGATTTTAATGAAGAAATGAATAGTGGAATATGTTTATAAGTTATACGAAGATGTACGAATGTTGCTGAAGTTAAACTAAAAAGTATCTCTTCTTTAAATTTCTATAAATGAATATATTCATAATAAAAGGTTATATTTATATTTATTGTATAAACTCAAAGCAAATCTTATAACGTATAACATTAGTTCTTTGACTCATATTTTAAAAAAAATCAACTTCACAAGACTTATAATATTATTGATTGAAGTTGTAAACATCCCAAAGTATAATCTATGCTAGGTTTTGTTTAAGTGTTACTGTTTTGATGGGTGAAATCAGTTATTATATTATATTGTTACTCAAGTACGTAAGTACGTACTTTTTAATATGAGGTTTTATAGGAGTTGATGGGTGGTTCTCGTTTATTATATTTTAAATGACACAGAAGTATTTCAACTACTACTTGATATTTCAGAATAATATTATTATAATAATAATGGAAGAGTTATGGTATTTTGATAGTAATTTTTAATTAATTTATTTACAATATTTAGCATGTCTATTTAGCCTTTCACCACGGATGAAAAAGGAGTATATTTAGTTTATAGTACAAAATCCATTCTCTCTTTCTGTCTTGTAAATTTTGTAACAACTTCCTTTGGTGGAATACAAATTTCTGGGTAAAAACGTAGAGCTAATCCAATGAGTCTTTCCTGCCCAGAAGAGTTCTTCGCTAGGTTTTTAATCTTGGGAGTGTTGAAAATGACCTTAGCTGTACAAGTTGTAACCAGTAATGCAGATAGTGGATTCAACAATATTAAAATATTAGGATGCAGTTACACTCATAATGCTTCTTTTGCACAGGCGTAAAAGATTATTTTCCCTTAGTAAAATTTTGTTGAAATTAACAAATATCTTAGTTTTTTCGTAATGCAGTTTAGAATTTTTAAACGAACACCCTTTTTAGTTAAACAAATAAAATAATCTCTTCCGTAAGTTAAACTTACAAATAAGACTTTTAAAAGTAGATATTAAGTTTCTTAAAGATTGTCAAAAATGTAATATTTTTCCTAGGTTTATATCGGGCATAAAAATTAAACTTAGTAATTCTAGGACGGACAAAGTTCTTGAATTTGCTAAGAAAAAATGGCTGAATTTAGAAATAAAATATTTATACAGCAAATTAAGTAGGTTAGAGTTGGATTTGTATAAATTACATCTTAAGTTAGCAAAAAATTGTGAACCGCATGAGTTTGATGAATTTTGTAGGAAAATTCATGTTATTAATGAACATAAAAATTCTGTAAAAGTCAACAAATTGCATAAAAAGTTTTTAGACATTAGTAAGCCTAAAGATAAATTAGATCTTAATGTTAATAAATTTCCACCTTTGGTTAAAAATGAATCCAATCAGACCTTTAATAAAGAGGAAACGGATCTTTTGAGTAAGGGACTTAAGTTTTCACTCAATAATTGTAGGCCTACTCACAACATAGTGGAAGATATAGTAGCTAATATTGAGAGTAGTATTCAGTATTTAAAAGATTCTGATAAAAATTACATTAGGAATGCTTGTAAAATTCAAATCCAAGCGAATTTAGGCAGTAAAAATTCGGGAAGTAAATATAATTTAATAAAAAAAGAAATGGATATAATTAAAGGTCTGAGACAGAAAGATTGTTTTTACCTTAAGGCTGATAAAGGTAATACTGTAGTGATTTTGGATAAAGCTGATTACTTTAGTAGGGTTTCAAAAATGTTAAAAGAAGGACCTTATAAAGAAATATCTAAAAATCCACTTAACAAATTTGTTAGGAACACTAAAGATACCATAAAAAATTGTGGTTTGGTGATTCCTAAAAATGATGTTTTTAAATTTCATGTTTCCAATCCAGTATTACCTAGATTGTATTGTCTTCCTAAAATTCATAAGGAAGGTAAATCGATGAGGCCTATTGTTTCAGGGATTAACTCACCGACTTACGTTCTTTCAAAATGGTTAGCGGAGGAGTTTAATAGATTTGAAACTAAATTTGGATCTTTCTCTATTAAAAATAATTTAGAATTTACAGAAATAATTAGGGATGTTAAACTCCAAAGCAACGAAATATTAGTTTCATTTGACGTTAGCTCTCTGTTTCCTAGTATTCCAATTAAAGAGACTATGGGTTATTTGAGAGAATTTCTGCACAAAAATCAGGTAGAACCTCGGAAAATTGATGAGTATATAAGATTAACCGAGGTCTGCATGGATCAAAATTATTTCCAATTTAATAATGTTTTTTATCAACAGCTTGATGGTACGGCTATGGGCAATTGTTTGTCTCCTTTTATAGCAGACCTTTTCATGAGTAAGTTTGAGGAGGAGTTAAGCAGTGATCTTGACTACTTTCCTAGAATATGGCTGAGGTATGTGGATGACATTTTTGCCATTTTTGACCTCAACAAATCCAGTGTTCAGGAATTTGTAGATCGATTAAATGGCAGACACAATTCTATTAGATTTACTCGTGAAACTGAATTGAACCAAAGCTTGCCATTTTTAGATATTTTATGTATTAGAAATAAGCAACAGATAGAATTCGATATTTATAGGAAACCCTCAAATAATCATAGGTACATATTAAGCAACTCGAATCATAGTTATAAACATAAACTTTCTACTTTTAATAGTATGATAAATAGAGCAATTCACATCCCCCTTACACCGAAACGTTTTTACAATGAGTTGAATGTTATTAAAAATATAGCTCAGTTCAATGGTTTTGATCCTAAAATTATTGATAATTTGTTAAGGAAACAGGAGCTAAAAAATGTTAGAATAAATTCCACGACACTCCAACCGGAAGGAAAAGAAAAATTGAAATATGTTAGTTTACCTTTTGATTCCATACTTACTAAAGGCCTGGAGTCTATTTTTAAGAAATGTAACCTTAGGATTGCTTACAAAAGTCATAATAACCTTAGACAACTGTTAGGTAATCCTACAGATAAAATTCCAATGTTGGAAAAGTCTGGAATTTATGAAATAAAATGACGTGACACTTGTGAAAGGGTTTATCTAGGCCAAACAAAGAGAAAAATTATGACGAGATTTAAAGAACACATATCACATATTAAGTACAATAGGCCTGAAAAATCTAGCGTTGCGGAGCACATTCTTGAAACAAACCATAACTTGGAAATATCCAATGTTAGGTTAAAAAAAGAAGTGACTTCAAACAGGTTATTGAACAGCTTGGAAAGTATTTCCATTTTTCAGGCTGACAATGATATGTTATTAAATGCAGATAAAGGGCCTATTCCTAACTCGTCATTGTTTTCTTTACTTAGGACTGGATAGGAACCTTTAGCAATAGATAGTACTGTATTTATTATTGGTAATATTTCTTAACCTTAATTTAATTTTTTAATTTTCAGTTATTTGTATATTTTTTAAAAGACCTATATTATTTATTTTTGTTGATCTGTATTTGTTAACATTGGGTTTTAAGTTTATGTTATTTTATTTTATTAAGTATTTTATTTCTTTTGTCTTTTATTTATTTCATTAGGCCTATTAGTTTTTTATTTTATTTTATTATTATTATTTTAATTTCTGTTTGACTGTTTTTAGTTTTAGTAGACCAGTTTGTTATTTTTTGTATTTAATAGTTTTATAATTTATTGTTAAATTGGTTTTTATTGTTAATAATAGATACATATTAGTAGATTTAATGTGGCTCCTCCCATTCCCCCACCCCCACCAGGTCGGTCTTGATTAACCGGTATGGGGAGGAGTGGGGGGAGGGCGTGTACAGTAATATAGGTTGTAAAATTTTATGTATGCTTTAGTAGTGTTAAAACCCTCTGAGGATGATGACCATGTCATCGAAATGTACATAAGGGTAAGGTATTAAACTTAACTTACAATTTAGTTGTTTAGTTATAGTTTTTGCTCCTTGTTTTGTGGTTTGGGTTTTTATTTAAATCAGTACCCTTTTTAGTTTTTTGATTTTTCAAATTTTTGTTCAGGATTTCGGAGGGTACAATTTTGTACAAATTGTATTAAATTTTGTTGGGACCTTTTACCATAATTTAAAATATTACAAATTTAGATCTCTATTCATAAAGTTTAGAAGGACTATGACTGAAAATTCGATGTGGTTTAATTTACCTAGTTAAATATTACAACCACTTTTATGAAATAAATTTGATAACTTCTTTTACAATAGATATTTGACAAAGATTTGTGATGGTGTTATGAGCCGTGTTGAAGATGGGGGAACAATGAAACCAGCGAGCACATAATAGAATAAATATAAGCCAGCCGGATGTGTCGGTCTAAGATGGTGGCGCAGCCCTAGTACGAGCGTCTACACGCGTTATTTCAGTTAGTCCGTTACCATCAGTCGCAGCCGCAGCGAGGGTAGACGGCTGTTTGTTGTAGATAAATAAATATTGAATAATGTCTTAAAAGTATTTGAACTAAGTTATTTTATACCCTTGATATACAGTGAAACTTCGAGGATGTTGTAGATATAGAAATAAGTAGCTAAAACCAGTTTTTTCCTCAATGTAATTTAGTTAACTATTATTTAAATCAATACAATATTATTACTAATCCCAAAAGAAAATTCGTTGATTTATAAACATGTAACAACACATTATATTATGTACATAGCAACAACACGTAGCTAGGCGATAATGAACGTTAAAGGCAGTTTTACCGCGTTCTTATACCTGGATTTCTAAGAAAACCGAACACGATATCAAAAATGGTAAAATGAATAACGAAATTTGGTTATTTATCTACAACTTTCTCCCTAACAAAATGTCTCTGACCAAAAAATAAAAAAATTTCCCACAGAACAACTTTTTCGTGGCTGTTTTTTCAAAAACAGAACTACAAGTATGTAATAACAAATTTATACTAGAATTAATAAAATTATTATTATTTTTTAATTATTACTATCGATATCCTCAGACTCTATACTATATGCATGCAAAATTCCAACAATATTCTACAACTATTACTGTTGATAATGACGGTATATTTGTCGCGGAGTTTTACCGCGAACTGAGCTCGCTGGTCGTAGATTTCAGGCTCTATGTTGGACCAATATGGCGGATTTGGCCTCAATTGCATGGATATATTCACTTATCGAAAGAAGGTATTTATTGTGATGGATAAAGAAAAAGGAGAAACGATTTACCTACTTCGAACAAATTGTTGACGCACCATCAGACGTTCCACATTAAAAGCAAAGGGTTTTTATTTTTATAAGGTTTGAGTTGCAATCAGTAGAACAAATTTTAAAATTGTGTATTTCGATTTAAACTGGCAAATTCAGAATTGGTAATAATAACAATTGCAAACAGAACAAAACTTTGTTGTTTCCATGTGCTCCTTTTCTCCCAATCAAGTTTGAGTCCATTTTTGTCCCGCAAAAATATCATACTAGTGAATCTAGAAAGTATGTATGTAATATTTTTCCAAAATCTGGTTAGTTGGGAAATAGTTTAGATTGAAGAAGTACCTTAAAGTTTAACAGACTCCCGGTTTTAGTGATTTATAATTGCATTTGAAACAGCAAAAGTTGTTTTCTATTGCAGTATAAACTACTTTAATTCTAAACTTTGTACAAAATCCACAAAGGACAGGTGACACTGCATAGCGGAGCAAAACAGAAACTACTCTAGACGACCTTTCCAGCTATGAATACTTTAACATAGGTTAAACATTAATGTCCAGCTATGTTGCATGTTGCATATGTGGACGAGCAGAATTAGCGCTCTCTCCTAACAAAGGGTTATAATCTTGATTTTGAAGTAAAACTTCTATTGGGTCTTTAAAGCACGACCCTCTGTGTAAAGATTGGGGCTACGTACCTCAAAAAACCAAACCTTAATACTAGCTTTATACTGCATCTCGTTTGTGGAATTTCTTTAGAAAGGATGAAAACATTTAAATCTGAAATGTGATTTAATTTTACATTTTGTTGAACCCTAATATATTCACAGTCACAACTCCATCATTGTCCTTGGACTTTAGGTACACAGTATGTGTAGCACGAAACAAAAAATGTATTATGCTAGTAGGCCTATTGTGTGTTTTGATAATTAATTGCTTTGTTTAAAGCTCTTGAAACTAATTTTGTTTGTGTTTTGTACAGAAAAGTATTCTTTCATTTTGTTTCAAAATATCCCTAAGCATGCTGTTGAAAAGTTATGACACATTAAACCAAATGCATTTTACTACGTAGTAATAGATAATGTAACTTGAATATGTTTTAAGAAGAAGCAATAAGTTTAAGTGGTAGTTATAGGGGTAGTTTTGATTTTTTATAGAGGAGTCACGGATCAAAATGGTTTAAAGGCTCAATGTACCTGCCCAACTTTCGAAGGGTGAGCCACGTTTTTAACTGTGTGTTGTACCTCACCAAGATGGCATAGCAGGAAAAAACTGCTAAGATGGTAGCAAGTAGCCTCGCTATGATAATGGTCTGTTCATTAAAAAAATATTATGTGGTGGCATACTTAACTTTACAAAAAACGGAATGGGTCCTAACCAATGTTGTACATACAGTTCTAGGTGTTAATTGGCAGTAGGCCTATATTATAATTTGTTCTGAGTATTACTATTATTATTAGGCTCAGATGGCTCAAGACATGTTAGTTCACTTTTTACTTTTGTATTTAATTAATGAAAGATTTTTAGTTCATATACTTTTGTACCCCGTTCATAGTATACGCAATTATTTGCAAAATACCAGAAATTACTTACGTATGTGTAAAGAATACTACGCTTAAACTACTAGATCGAGGGTGGGTTTTACGTAATTTATTAAAACTTACCTTTTATAGAAAGAACTATGCATTTACAACCCGAATGTGAATTTGTATCATTAAGTTCTTAAACAAGATGGATTAAATAAGTTTGGTTCATGTTTTGGAGAATTAAATATCGGTTAAACAATACACACAGTAAGTTACGACTGACAAATGGGTTATGTCCTGTCCTATTACATCATGAGACAGTCATCTTAGCTAAATAAACTGACTTGACTTTTTTATTGATTCTCAGTTGAATATGTAAAATATATCGTCTATTTAAAATTACGAAACAAATTTAAAGTAGATTATTTACAATTTCCAGGAAATTTATATTAACTTTTAGAGTTAACATTAACATAATGCTAGTTGCCTGGTATCTCAGTTACTCAGAACGTATCGACATTCATTAACATTAATTTGTTCTTTTTCCTCCTATAATGTTCTACGTGAGCTTTGTGCAACCTTAACCATTGTCACTTACATATATTTTTTTCTGTTATCACTTTGTCCAAAATGTTTCACTTTTTCTTCTTGGGAGAGTTAGTAAGTTTATGTGTTTCTATTAATTAATATGTAGGCTATGTTTATATACACTAATTAAATGATTATTTGTTTGAGTTTTTGTTAGTTATCCTACTGAATAGAAAGGTCATTTTACGGATTTTCATGTGATTTGATTTAGGATGGGTATGTTAAGCAAAATGTTTTTGCCATAGGTCAGTTTGGCTTTCCCTACTCCGAATATTGGCCCATGGAGTCAAGTCAAGACCCTTCAACTAGGATATAACATATAGTATATGAATTTATTTTAGGTGATTATGTAATTGTGTTTCTTTGTGTGTTTATTTGTCTGGTCTGTATGTGATATTTTGTTCCCGCTATATTATATTGATTGATATTTTATTTAAATGGTTTTGTTCAAATCTTTCAACATTTTGAAAATTTTTAGGACTACGTTATGTATAATTATTTGTTTTCTTTAAGAATATTATTTTTAAGCTAATAGGGAGGATTCCAATTCTCAACTTTAAGGTCCCAATTACACTCTGCAACTTTGTTTCAGAAATTCAATTGTATAAAACTGACAACAAACTTCATCGCGATTTCCTAGCATGAAATTCAGTTTCAACAATCTGCAACAAGTTTTACTAGACGTACATCCTCCCTCATCTCGGACTATTCTTGAGCAGAAGTGAAGTGTTGTCATGTCAAGTACAAGTAGTGCGGAAGTACTATTACTTGCGTTGTTGATTCAGAAAAAAGACGAAGGAAACAACAACTCCGATGTAATGTACATCCCATTTTCCTCTCTCATAAAGAAAAAAGGCTTGTTCTGTACATTATTTGAAGCACTTTGTAACGACCACATTACATTTTTTAAATAATTAATTATTACTGCTGGTCCACGGTGAACAAAATACATAACACACACACACACACACTACACACACACACACGCGCCAACCACCCCCCCCCCCCCACACACACACGCTAACTCCCTTGCTCCGTGATCAATCTGCCAGTGCTGTTTAGGTACGGGTCAAGATGTTCGGACGCCGGCCCGGTCTCACAGTTTCTTCTGTTTCAGCACGACTCGAACTTGGGATCGGGCCTTCATCGGAGCTCCGGAACCCCCAGTATGCCAGTGATGTTTTAGGCATGGGTCTTGGTGTTTTGTTGATGGCCGGTCTCGAGTAGCGATTTCTTCCCACATGCCGCTAACCTTTTTTTTTTTTTTGTTTCAGCGGGTTTTAGATTGACTTATTATTAGGGATTTTCCCTAGACGCTGCTACTTCCTCCCCGCTGAGCTGTTTGGGGAGAGTGGGTGCTTTAATGGGTAGCAGTAGATCAAAGAAGGTATCGGATATCGGATCGAGCCCTACAGTACCTTCTCTGGCGAGAGGTCTGCGTAAGAAACGTTCTACCCTCTAAAGAAAAAGATAACGCCGGACAGTCGACACATGCAGAAAAAGATCAAAGAAGGAAAGCGAATCCAGGGTTCCTCACACCTTTGTTGACAAGGCGTAGCCCCTTGCCAGTAAAAGCTAAATTAACCATTTTTCTGATGGGGAATATTACAGTATCGTGCGCGCTGTCGTTTACTCGCTGTTGTAACTCGACGGAAAAGCTTCAGTAAAGTAAAACTTACATATTCTTAATCTACATAAAGTACGGATTCTAACAGTATAAATAACTTTTATTTTAACAAGTATTTCGAATTTTAATAATTGAAAATATTTGAGAATTGTCACTGACTGACGTGGAAAAGTTACTAAGCGAGGACATTTTTTATTTTTGGGTTACAAACAAACTTCCAGCGGGAAAGTTGTAGCCAATGAATTGATCTAAACTTTTCAATTCACCGATTTGTGATAAAATGATTACATCATTATGAAATCGTTTTTAAAAGTGCACAAGGCGGTGCCGCGTAGCCACTCCCGGAGTACTGTTGTTTGATACTGGAATATTTACATCCTTATCCATTACGTTTATGTACATATTTTAAGGTAATGTAGTGGGTAAATCACTTGTCCCCAGGTAGTTATGCCAGCTAGAAAAAACGTAAGCATGTTATTTTAACATAAACTAATTATTATAATTTAAAATTAAAATTTGATATTATTATTAGTTAACCTCCAACAAAAAGTTAAGTTGGAGGTTAACTTTTTAAAAATAATATCATTATTACGTACATTCAAAGAAATAAAATTATAGATCAATGTTGGAAAAAGAAAATCTTAACTACGTAAAAAATTGAGTTTATATTTAATTAAAAAAATTACTTTATAACAAAGACATTTGCAGTATTTTATTTATTTTGTTCATTGTTGTTTAATTTGTGGAGTACTTAAATGTTTCTTTGGCTGAAGCCACTTTTTAACTTTTTTATCCTCGCTCCTTTTACTTTCTCACTGTACAATATTGATATCTAATTTTATTTCTTTGAATGTACGTAATAATGATATTATTGTTTAAAAGTTAACCACCAACTTAACTTTTTGTGTCCACTTCAATAATATCAAATTTTAATTATAAATTATAATTAGTTTGTGTTAAAATAAAATGCTTATTTTTTCTGGAGACAACTGATTTACTATATTACCTTAAAATAACAATATGTACATAAACGTAATGGATAAGGATGTAAATATTCCAGTATCAAACAACAGTACTCCGGCAGTGGCGGTGCGGCACCGCCTCGCCCTTATTTAAAAACGATTTCATAATGATGTAATCATTTTATCACAAATCGGTGAATTGAAAAGTTTAGATCAACTCATTGGCTACAACTTTCCCGCATTCCCGCTAAAAGTTTGTTTGTAACCCAAAATAAAATATTTCTTCGCTTAGTAACTTTTCCATGGCTGTGATAATAATTCTCAAATATTTTCAATTATTAAAATTCGAAATATCTGTTAAAATAAACGTTTTTTATACTGATAGAATCCGTACTTTATGTAGCTTAAGAATATGTATAACTCGTTAGATTTAGCAAGGACTTTACGATGCGCTGGAGGGATGGAAGAATATAGGCAAGTGGGTTCGCCGACCGCTGGAGGGGAAGAGACTGTTGAAAATAGTGTGATTTTTCGTTTATTTACGTTTCATACAACAAAGAATCCGAAACAAGCCTTATCTCAGTTTTTGTCTGTCTGATGTCGGTAACGCTCGCGGACCTGTTTCTTGTTCATGATTAACGTTAAAACAACTTATAACGATAGATATAATAACTAGGTATTTTAACAAAGAAATAAACATGAGTAATAATAAAAACTACATTTTGATACTATTTAAAGTATTAAGTAAAGTAAATAAACTTATAACTTACTATTTAAAAAAGTACATAAGTAGACCTATGTTTATTCATGTAAAAGTATCGGTAGTAGTGTATTAAAATTGTGTCTATTAATATTATGCGATGATTTGATATCAGCTGTTCCAATTAATTTAGTGGATATGAAAATCAGGTGACCTCAATAATTTAGTTAGTACTGTAAACGAAAACTAGGCCTATGTTGTCATTTTTAATTCAGGAATGTTACTAAGAAAATAGGTTATTTTGAAAATAAATATATTAAATTTATTATTAGTATTATTAATCACAGTGTGATGAAAAGTATCGTTTCGAAAAGCATCACTTTCGATCCTAGTGATGAAATATACTATTTACTGAATGTCGAAAAAACACATTATGCATCTTAAAAACCGACAGTTAAGTTATAAAACTAGCATACCCACATAAAATGCTTCCATTAAACCTAATTATACAAATATAAACAATAAAAAATAAACAACGCTAAATAACAATAATAAACAGTGATAGTTAAATTAAAAATTGATTTGTGCACGGACAATAATGTTATTGGAAACGCGTACGATTGCTTCAAGACCGAAGTGTTCCGTTCAAAGCTCGGTAATCGACTGAGCTTCTCTGATCCCCCACCACTCGAATTAACTCCGAGTCTACTGCGCATCTCGAGATCACAGTCCTTGCTACAAATTCCGAGCTATAGGTTTTATTTGACTGAAGCTTTTCCGTCGAGCTGAACAGCGAGTAAACGACAGAGCGCACAAGGAGTCTGCTGCTGTAGTCTTCACAGTTGACATCGCAGTGACGTCAGAGTGGAACTGGTGGCACAGTGCCGAATTCAAAGAAAGAGATCCAGTGCAACGTTAAAACAAAACGAAAAAAGTAAAAAAATCAATACCGGAACGGCATACCGGCATCGGCACCAGTAAATCCCTGGCAAAAACACAACACTGAATGTTAGAATACCGCAACGTTTTTTTGAATGTTGCCCTAAGTAACAGTTGCTGTAATGTTTGAAGTTTTTACAGTAAACATCTGAAGTGATGTTCGTACCATGTTCCATAAACTCAACCAGAAAAACTCCTTCGGCATCCCGCAAACTCCCCCAAAAACCGTAGCCATAACCTTCCTTGATGTCAAAGTTTGGTGGACTTTCTTCGGCTTGCATAGAGAATTGGTATGGCCCCAAGTCATCGACGTTTTCGAACGCCACCAAAGTTTCGTCACAAGTCACAATTCTCTTCAAAAAACCTTCTCCCAATTTCAATACCCACCGAGCACAGAACTTTTCGTAACCTAGTTTATCTACGACAAACTAGAAAAACCGTACGAGAAATTTGCGTGAATTGTTCAAAAAGTACAGAGGTTGTGAATATTCGATTTTCACGAACGTTTTCGTCAATTTTCTTCACAAGATCATTACTTACATCAGAAGTCCTACCACTCCTCTCTTCTTCGTGAGAGAGCTGTTCTACCACTTTAAATAAATTTGACTCATTACCATACAACACCTTCACTCATAACGTTTATACCGTTTAAAGTAAACAATTGACGATGAATGTCTGCTACTGAAACGTTTTGAGATGAAAGAAATCTTATTAATGGACACACTTCTCGTTATTTGTTGTTGCAGCGCTCAAGTTTTGAAGTTATAACAAGCTAATGGGGAAACAAAATGATGTTCATATTGTCGCAATTGGGCGCTTACTGAATCAGCAGTGCTGCCAGACCACAGAAAAACTACCCTCAGTGAATACCAAACCCTCAAATATAGAAAAGTTACGTTAATGGCAAAAATTATAACCACCAAGTATTGTAAACATAGATTAATTTAAAAGTCTGTATGTTTGTTTAACTGGATTCCAGAGCAACTTGATTCTAAAAAAAAACTATATAAGTTAGCTACCTGATAAATAAAAAATGCAGCCATACTATAACAATATTAGCTATTAAGGCTAAACATCCCAGGGTTAGTTCCAAATTCTGCCACCACGGCGCAGCACTAAAATGGAGTCATTTTGTATTTGTGTTTATTGGTGGAATTTTCGTCCGATCTTCATTTGCAAAACTGATTTGTGAACGGAATAAGATTAGAATTCACGCCAAAGAAGCTAAATTTTAATTAAGTTGCTGGTTTAAAAAATAATAATAAAATAATTGTGTTACAAAACGAAAAATGCAAATTGCAGGTAGTCATTTTGAAGACAATAATTTTTAATTCATTTCACACTTTTAATTTTTAAAATTGCCTGGCTGGTTTAGTCGGTATCGTTGTTTAAACATTTACAGTAATGAGAACAAACGCGAGAGTGACACGAAGCAGGTGCAGTGCCGCTGTGACTCACTCACGCCACCTATCCCCCCACCACGCGTCTCAGATGTTGCTTGTATACAGTTGGATGACGGTTTCCTGCGCTTCCATCCATGTGATCTCCCGCGATTCTTCTTTGTTGTACTATTGCGTCGTCTTGTAATTATTGTTAATGAGAACGTTATTTCGTTTAACATTTGTTTTCTTAATGGATCGCCGAGGAACATCAAAATCTAAAAAGCAACTTCGGCTTTCAACAAAGAGGAAGAAGCGCAGACTGCCTCTCGCTCTGCTCGCTGCTAAATCTCGGATGTTAGTATTAGTACAGTATTATAAAAACATAATTTGGTTCTTCTGGATAAGATTCTTGTTTAAATAACACCCTGATAAACGCTTCGTAAAGAGGGAATGTATAATGACTTTTAGTAAATGTTAACGAATATAAATATAGAAAAAGGGAGTGTAACGGGTGTTACTGAAAATGGATACCGGTAGTGAAGTTGAACTTCATGTAAATGTTCTTAAAACTCTGTGAATTTTAAAACTGTAAAATTTTGAAAAAAATATGAGTTATTCCACAGTAAATGTATGTAATGGAACTGTAATTCAAATTGATATTGGCATTCAATTTTTTTAAACATAAAATTAAATCTTGTGTAACGGGTGTTACATTAAAATGTAACGGGTGTTACGCAGTTGCTAAAATTAAGATTTTTAACATATATTATATACTGTAATAATAATAAGGTGTCAAATAACAAAATAATCGCTAAATCAAATTCTAGAATTAACAATTTGGAACTTCATAAGCGCATTCATTTTTCAAAAATATCAACTGCTAGTGGAAACTCGTAAAGAATTGTAAAAAGTCCTTTGGGCTACTGTAGGTTATTGTAATTTGCCAAAAATATTCTTAAATTTGTCATCTCTCAGAATATGATATTTAATATCCCAGCGAAATCTGAGATATTGATGATAATTGCGCTTCTTATTTTTCTCCCTACATTTTTTTACTCTGCTTAGGATCTTTTAAAGTTGTTCTTCTTTTAGTGTATTGTTCTCTTCTCTTCTTTTTTTATCTCACTCTCTGGCTTTTTGCAAATGCTGCTGACACTTTACAACGTCACTCATCATTTTATCGTGAGAAAAAAATGTATGAGGTGTAATAGTAATAGAATTAAAACTTTAAAGATAAATAAAATAATTAGATACGCCTAACATTCATTGCCCAGTAAATACAATGAATGCTTATTTAAGTATTCATTGGTAAATATGTTAAAAGATTCATTCTGGAATTACAAATAGGAAATTCGCAGTATGAAATTTGAAGGTGTTATCGTGTTAAATTTTATTTAAAATAACATATCTGTCTTAACTTTTTAAGTGTTGCTACCAAAATTAATAAACTCTCAATAGGGCTATGTATTTAAATTCTACTTAAAATTAATATACATATACTAAACACTGAATGGTTGTGAGTTGTGTTGAATTGTAACACCCATTACATTAAATTATGTAACACCCGTTACGCGAATTACTCATTAAATTATAAAACTAAAATTAAAATAATAATACCAAAACATTAGGGAAACAAAACCTCTTACTTTTACAGTAAAAGTATTTTCCTAAGGTGTTTGTTCATTTTGTAATATTTTGTAATACTAACTTTTGTAAAAAAAAATGTAGCGGGTGTCACATCACGTATTACTTAAGTTTAAAGGCAAATTTCAAATGAAAAGACAATATATTATCTTAAATTATGGTATTAATAGTTAGAGAAGTCTTTCAGCTATCTTCTGTAGCAACTTCAATCACTAGATCAGCTGTTTCATATTTATTGCAGTGCTGCTAAGTTCACAGAATAAAACATTTCCGGAGGATAGCTGTTGATACTCACAGAACAAAGAACTTAAACTAATTACAAATATCAAAATTTGCTAAAAATGTTGAACATATTATTAAAGTAGAACTTTTCACCTTGACATGCAACATATTGAATTATATTATATTTTATTTTTATTTTTTACACCTCAGGCTTACTTTAAGGTGGAATGCCTGAAATACTAGTTTCATTTCTTTCATGTCTACAAGTTTCAAGGTTTTGTTAAACATATCAATATACCTACTTTTTTCAGAGTGACTGAGAACGTATAGGTTTGCTGCAATAGGCTTAGAATAAAATGTTTTTTTTTGGCAAAATGAATGCTGACCACGGTAATAACTTATTACTTTAGGAAAATTTCGCAATTAAGCATTTTGATTGATTAAGCAGTATGCCAATACGTGAACCAACCATTTCTCTTGCGGAGTTCAATGGCGAAACATTAATGGCCAAATAGTATTAAAGATAAAAATATGTACCGTATGTGTATATCCTTGAAAAAGGTTTATTGTATTATTGAAACAGTCCATTTTATGACTGTCACGTGTAATACATGGTATTTTGCACTATTCATTTTTTATTTATTTCTCGTTTTCATGTATTAAAATATAAGTTTTATTTGAAACAAATAACTAACGTTATAGGGTAATATTATTCATACCCTGGTGTTATTGAATAATGTATGGCCAAAGAACCTGTATATAGGCCTACTTTCATAAATCCTTTAATTTGAACTACTGTATATTTTTCTATATTTATTCTAGATGTCTCTTTTCGACTTACAGAAAATACTTTTTAACAGATAACAAACACCTGTCGTAATCAGTAGTCTAGTCTAGTAAGTGTGTCCGGCCAGAGTATGAATGCGAGTAGTGAGTGAGTTGACGAACGTTACAGTTGCAGGGCCGGGCAGAGTGGCTGGCTGGTGAGGGGGGGGGGGGGAGTGATGTGCTACGCGGCGGGAGGAGGGAACCGGAGCGTGAGAGAAATAATGATAATATCTTTAAAAAACGATTCCGATACGACCATTTGACCGATTTAATATCTGAAAACGGCAAAATTCGTTTAAAATTTGTATTTACAAAATGACTACCTGCGATTTAAACAAAATATTACAGCAAAAAAAAATCTGTATAAAACTTTTTTATAAATAAATTTAAAAAAAAATCATCACAATAGCGTGAATGTTTTATTCATATCATTTACAAAATAACTTACAAAACAAAAATCGGATAATAATTATGGAAATTATTCGTAGTACAAATTTGCCTCAGAGGTGCTGCCATCTATCGGGCCAAAAACACAACTTTTTCAGGGATGTTTAGCCTTAATAAAAATAAGTGAGTTTTCGGCCAGCCTTGTCATTTGACTTTAAATATTATTTTGGACAATACAAAAGTAAAATATGCTTCATATTTCAATGTTTTATCTTTTAAAATAATATGATATTTTTACAAATGCACTTTTAAACTTATTTCCACAACTTGACTATAAGTATTTTCCTGCTTGGTTCGAACTTTGCACACCTATTTTGTTGCTTCACACCATATTTGGTAGCCATTTGCTAAAAACTCTTACAAATGAAGCATTAAAAAGGAGAGAACAAAAAGAAGTATGGAAACAGTTTTGAGATTGGTCAGTTGCGGTCTGCATTTTAAACAATTTCTTCCAATATACGCATGTTGATTGGTTTCAAAGACTTCTTCAAGGTTGAGTAAGGCGTGGGTTCTCCACTCATTATCTAAGTCAACATTATGCAGTCAAACATTGCGTTTGCTATAAATAGTACAGTAAACTTTTCATTAATAGTATGATTTGATTTTTAAATCCTTCGCCATAAAAAGTATCCTAAGACTGTCATACTTCCAATAATAAAACTATTGATTAAATAATGTTTTAATATTTATTAAATTATGTTTTATTAAATTAATTATTAATGGTTGTTAAAGCCAGAGCCTCGTTAGCTTGGAGATTACAATATTCAGTAAAAATCTGTAAGAAGCAATATTGTAATCTACGTAACACCTCGTACCACGTGTAGGTGAGGTTGGCACATCTGTTTTACAGTTTATCGAGGCGATCCATTATATTTATTTTGCCTAGTGTTTAAACAAAACAAATAAAATGGACCCTTAAACTGAAGTTAGTCACACCAGAAATACTAGTTATTATATTTTCAAAACAAAGCTCAAAAGTTATTTAATTTTAAAATTAATTATCATTGCATTTCTAATTTGTGGTGTTTTTCCTTCAATATAAGAAATAAAGTACATCAAATGTGTGAGGGTTGAGGCTGAATTTCACAGTTACCCTTCTTTTGAGTTTACCTTATTTTTTGCAGCCTTTTAAATACTTTATCTTATGGTTATCTTTGAAGATCCTTGCCACCAAAGTTAGGTTTGAGAATGACTATGCGTTGAGCAACACATTTTTCTGTTAACAAACACAAATTGTAACGGGTTCCTTCAAACAAGGTAACCCGAATTAATTACTTATTTTTTATAACTTAAGATTATAAATACAAAGTTTATTTATTAAAAGATATAAGAAATGCACTTAACTACTTATAGATTGTGATATACTAAATACCTTATATTATACTACCTGACCACTGTTTAATACTTATCGGATCTAAAGTGATTTTCAATGTAAAATTTTCATGGTTTATATTAATCCTCCAACTTAGATAAATGAATAACATTGCCGCAAGTTGTACATCATTTAATGTTTTTTCTTTTGAAGTTGTCCAAATACAATTGTGATTTAATTCCATATTTATTATTGTCATCTAAACTGTCTTACTTGGTTTTTTAAGATGGTTGGAATTGCACCATATTGCAATTATTGTTCAAGAATAATTTTCATATTAATTTATTTTAATAAATTGTTCAAACATACTTTCACATTTCAGTACGCTTACATCTAAGCTCTACTTTTATTCTCCCTTCTTTTTACACCTCCTTTTTTCCCCCTAAAACCATTATGCTGTCCTCCTTCTGCAATTCTCTGACTTCCAATTTTTGTGCATGTTCGTACTATCTTATTCTGACTTTTCTAATCTATCGTGTGGAATAGTTTTTTACTCTGATTACCTCTCTAAGGAATTGGTTTTCCTGCCTGTTATTTATTCCACTCATCTAGCATGTCTCGATCTACTACCTCTTATATTTCATATTTCATACTACCTTCTGTTATTTCTGTATTTGTATATAATATATAGACATATTTGTATTGGTTCTTTCTCACATTAATTAAGTGAGTACCTAAATAGGCTACGTAAGCTTATTTTAATTGACATTATTTATACTATGACACTTTACTCAATGTTATAATAATTCCTTCAATCATAACACTTCTCCATTCATTAATCTTAAAACATCAACAAAAGTTCACTTCCACATTCAAATTTTGCCTTACTTTTATTTTAAATTAACCATAGTTACCTAAATTGATAGAAAATAATTTAATTGTTGAAATTTATTTGTTGTTAACTATTTAATTAAATATAGCTAATAGTAAAATTATTGTATTTTTGTAAGACATGGCAATATATATGGCTTTTGTTCAAAGTTTCATTACATTACTTACCATTGACATGTTATAATGTATGAATAAATTTTGTTAAATCTTTATTTCAAACTGAACCGTTACAGTTTGACCATGTATGTCTGTACGTAACTCAAAGCATCGCAGAACCTTATTTTTACTAAGTATCACCACTCCATTGGCAATACAAATTTAAGCATGACAATTTAATGACACAAATACCTTCTCCAAAATTTGTGGTTGTTTTTTTATTTATTGGGAAGCAACCACAAGGGTGCAACAGCTATTGTAATATTCACTGTAAATTAATTAAGTAGTACATTCAATAAATATGTGAATAGATCAGACAAGAAAAAGATTTAGATCTATCTGTTAAGGGTGTAATCAAAAGTCAACACTTTTAAGATGTTGAAAAAACTTACCTTTCCAGCACTTCGGACATCCATGATCTCTCCAACAACAGCACTCCATCTGTTTCCATCTCCTAAACGTTATCTCCATTCACTCAATTAGCCCAGGGAATAGAGCAAAAAAGGCTAATGTTGTTATTGAATTTAACAGCAAGTGACATCCAAAGTGACTTTAAGGGTAGCACATAGGTATGCAAAATACAAAAAACTCTCTGAAAATGAGCTTTTGCACTTTTTTTATAAATAAAAATAACAATAAATTAGGACTTTTTGTGTTTTTCGTTGATATTATAAAAAATTATGAGTAGATCACGATACCTCCAATGGGACATTTATAGAGAATTAAAACCCCTACAAAATGTTTTTTTATGACCCAATCGGGTCATTTTTCACCGAGAAAAGTATGAAAAATGTTTAAAAATTGCCATTCTTCAAAAATCATATCTTTGTTAATTTAAAATATTAAGAGCAGATCTTTCAGAAAATGGCTTGTTTTGTATGTGTACTTCAAACACGCGGAAGATGAAATTTGACGCATTAATAGTTTTCCACAA